>JAHWFO010030244.1:22347-35929 GCA_023313115.1 Rhysida immarginata
CGCCGTCTACTTGAGTGCATCGTTCCCACCATGAAATGTGAGTGTTTTTCATGGCATGGCTTGGAACCCTTGTACGTGGTTGAAACCTATAAGACATTTTGGACAATTGGATATTTTCTACGCTGTGGGAATGTTTTGGTAACGAGGAATGTTATTTTTAGGACGATAATGTACGAGGGTTGTACCAAAAGTAAGGTTCCCAATGAGCTACAGCCTCGAGGGAAGGTGCTAGGCTAAATCCGACAACAGTGCCGTGCGCAGTGGTTCCCGCACTCTCGAGCCCACTCTCGAGCGATTCGCTACGGCGCTCAGTGTTCGCTTGGCAGCCGTCAGTGCGAGGTTCGAGCAGTAATCCGGTTTCTCCACGCAAGGAAGTTACCGCCCGTGGAGATTCATCGGCAACTGACTGAGGTTTATGGTGAAAAGTGCATGTCCGTTCAGCACGTCCGAAAATGGTGCAGGGCTTTTGCTGAGAGTCGCACGGAAGTTCACGATGAAGAACGGAGTGGAAGACCGCCGGTTTCGGATTCGATTGCCCAGAAGATCAACAGTGAGCTGCTGAAAGATCGCAGGGTCACTGTCCGTGAACTTGTTGAACGCATTCCTGAAGGTTCCCACGGCACACGATTCCTCAACGGATTGGCGGAGACTTCTTCGACTTAGGAATACAAAAGCTGGAGCACCGTCTTCAAAAGTGTGTCGAAAAAAATGGAGACTATGTTGAAAAATAGACAACAGTGTACGCTTTTCAACGATGTATAAATTAATAACAATAAACAATGTTTTCTACTTGTAAAAAATATGGGAACCTTACTTTTGGTACAACCCTCGTACCATGTCATGTTTCGGCTTCCGTCAGGCATATGGCGCACAGCGACGAATGTCAATCGCCTTCCTAAGCCCGCACAATCGAATATTTACGGGACGAGTTAAGAGAGTGGAATGAGGGCCAGGGAGCCACGTCCGACATCCACTGTTGACATGGCTAGGTTCTTGCAGCAAGAGTGGACCAAAGTACCGGAGGCTGTTTGTCGGAACCTTGCATAAAATATGCTCAAAGGAGTGGCTGCTCTAATTTCTAATAAAATTCCTACTTTTCCTTTACCTTTGTACTGTCCGTTCCATTATTGTAGGGTAGAGTACCAGAGACATACGACGACGATAGAGATATTATAAGATTAAATTACTCGTGGGCTAATAATTTTAACCCTCTTTTCCACAAACAAGATTCAGAAGATCGGTTACTGTTTATTTTTCTGAGCACATTGGTGCACAGAAATTGTTTGATAATAAATCAGTAGAGGGCAATTTATGACGAATTTCTGCAGATGCATATCTCTTGTTCAGACTTGATTGCTATTTTTTGATGAAAATTTTTTTATTTTCTACACCAGAGGGGAAAAACAACCTGAATTTTAATTTTATTTTGAAAAATTTTGCTATCAGCTGTTTTATGTGGTTTTTAATCATGAAAACGTACAAATGCTGATTGTTAACCAGGATAAAATGTTATTGGTTAAGGAATAAAAATTATCGAAAACTGTTTCCAGATTACTTCAGTATATAATTAATTGACTAATATGACAATTGAGTGGAAACGCGTCGCCTATTTAAACGCTATTGTGCTGCTTTAAACAGATGTGTATTTCTACCTTATAAATTCAATTAATTATAATTTCAAGTACATAAAATATACGAGCAAAAGTATTCGGAAAATCTCTATACTTTGCTTCTCCTGCAAAGAAGTAACAAAATTAGTATAGGTTTCCCACTTGCTGCGATAACAGCTGCTACTCTGTCTGACTATTAATATACAAGGTCCGCCAGTGAAGCAGGAAAATTAAAAGTATCCAGTATTTTCATGAAACGTTTACGAGGGGGTGATCAAAAAGTAATGTCGCGTATTTTTTTTCTCTAAAATCGTGGCTGGGAAAAAATAAACACATGTACATTCGATAGAACAATTCAAGTTTTATTTTTCCACATAATCTCCAAGCCGATTGAGGCACCGATCCGAGCGATGGACAAGTTTTTCGATAAAAGTCGTCCGGTTGAGTGTGGAACCTGTTGCGAACTGCCGATTTCATCTCGTCGTCGTCGCGGAAATGTTGATCAGCCAATGACCCGCACCAAGTCACTGGGAGCGAGTTCCGGGCTGTATGGAGGATGACGCAGTGTCCCCAGTTCCATCGCTGGAACAGGTCAGTGACCCGTTTCGTTATGTGGGGACGTGCATTGATGTCCTCCATTGCCAAGTCAGGTCTTTTCCTGCGTATGGCCGCACGAAGATTCCTCAATGTGCCTCTGTAGCGTTCGGAATTGACAGTGGTATGCGGTGGAAGAAACTCAAGCAGTATCGGACCCCGGCAATCCCAAAAACATGTCAACATAACCTTGCGATGAATCTTTCGTTGTGGGAGATGAGGTGCGTTTCCAAACCGCCGATTGCATCTTGGTTTCGGGCGTGAAATGGTGTACCCATGATTCATCACCTGTGATGATTCCATACAAAAAATCCTGACCCTCCTCCTGGTATCGGGTGAGATGCAGCAAACAAGCATCGAAACGAGCACCTTGATGTTCGGCCGTCAAATGTCGTGGCACCCATCTGCATGACACTTTGCGAAAGCCGAGCTGCTTGTAAACAATGTCGTACGCCGTCCCATATGATATGTCCAACGTTGCAGTAATTTCTCTCACGGTAATCCGCCTGTTCTCCCGCACCTGCGCTTCCACTGCGGCAATGTTGCTGTCAGTCATTCCCGTGGCCGGCCAGCAGGTCGTCTCGCCCTTCTTTAAAAGCCTTGCACCAACGTTGTACTGTTCGTAGCTGCACGATATCACCTCCGTACACCGAAACAATTTCCTTATGGATATCGACTGGTTTCAGTCCTTTTGCACAAAGAAAACGCCGCTCAAAAGCACTGGACGATGAAATGAGAGCCACCGTCTTGTTTGGACTGTCACGTTGCTAGTGCTTGGCGGATGCGCACGTACTAACAGGAAACTTTAACAATGAACCAAACTAACTTTTATATATCGCAATTTTCTCATATCTGCCGTCATTTTCGAGAAAAAAAATACGCGACGTTACTTTTTTGATCACTCCTCGTATTATCAAAAAAATTTTTTTTTACAGATTTGAGTAGATCGCGCTTGTTTTAATTTTTGGATTTTTTATTTTTAGTTTTCCTTATTATTACTATTATTTCCTTATTATATTATTATGATAAGTTCGGAGTATGATGTATTGTTATCAGTGATAACTTATCACGTTTACAGACAACCAACTCTTTTGCAACCATGCACTTCTGCCTACGCGAGCATTTGCTGAAAACATTCCTGGAAGTCTTTGGAGATCTTCAGGGCGGCTGTCGCTGCTTCCTGAACCTCAGATGCACTCTTGAAATAGCGTCCTTTGAGTTCGTTTTTAAGACGGCAGAACAGGTAAAAATGGCATGGGGCGAGATCGGGAGAGTAGGGAGAGTATCGAAGAGTTGACATTCCCATTTTGGCCAGTGCGGCATGTGCCATGAAAGACCGAAATGTGGGGGCATTATCATGCTGCAGTACCCAATTCTTGCTTTTCCGGCGGACAGCAACTCGGAGGCGAGCCAGATTCTGCGTGACCCTCTTCTTATTCACTGTCGACCCTTCTGGTACGAAATCGTAATGCACCAACCCCTTCCGACGAATGCGAACAACTACAGTTCAATGATACGCATTGTTTGGAAAAACCCTGCACTGCGGAGCTTCCTCTTACCACGCCTCGGATCATATGTGCCTCTTCGCCACGGTTAAATAGTTTTCCTCTCCTTCAAGTCTGATTGGAGATATCAGCACAGTCTCCGAATTTATTGATCGTGGTGTTAATGCTTGTATTTTAAATTTAAGTTATGTCTAGTTATGTCTGTATTTGCTGTTTTATATTGGCCTGTTCAATTATTCATGGCTTGGTGATATGCTTGTTTTTTGTTTAAAGCTTTTGTATTCATTTAATCTTTCGATGGGAGCCAATGACCTAGATATTGATGAGCCCTTTAAGTCTAACCAACAAAAGCACACATGCGAGGGTTGAATGAAAAGTGATGCCTCCATGTTCATTTTTCGTTAGCACATCAGTCCGAAACTGATTTTATTATTGTAGCCAAAATAGAGCGCTATTAAGGCTCTCCTCACTTGTTTTAAGCAACGATTTCGTGACAAGAAGTTTGCTCCTGTGGAAATTCATCTAAAAAAAGATGGAAACCATTATTTTAATGAATGAGTCAATGTTATCATTGAGTGGCGCTCGATAAACAGAAGCAAGGATAGCTTAATTAAACATGGCTTTGTTTGATACAAAAAGATTTGGGCGATCTCTTTAAGTAGCCGATGAGTTTTATTAAAAACAAGTCAAGGAGGATAATTCGATAGGAGAAAGATAATGCTTTACTGCAACAGCACACCACTAGGACACACACTTCTCATACTATCACAGAAGATCTAAAAAGGCTGAAATTCGACACATTGCGGCAGCCATCGTCCTATTCAGACTTGTTGCCCTGTGATTTCCATTTTTTCTTTAGAATGAAGGAAAACCTTTATGGAACTCACTACGAATCCGATGATAAAATTCAGCCAGCTCTACGACTCCGTGATAACTTCACTAAACCTCTTCATTGTTAGCAGAAGTGTATTCCGTTATCTGACGACTATGTTGAAAAGCGCAATTAGAGAATTCAAGAGCAAATTCTAAGTAAACTTACTGCATTTCTTCAAAATACAGCCATTCATTCACAAGTCATTTTGGAGCCATCACTTTGAGAATTTCCAACTTTGAAAAAACGATGGAAAACATTTTTAACATATTTTTAATACAGACGTCTTCATTGAACATATCAATTCGTTATATCATATTCTGTTTCTTTATTGAAGTTCATTATCCACTTTCGCCGGCCAGGTGGCCGATAGGGCTAGGGTGTAGGCTTTCTATTCTCGAGTCCGCCTGGCCGTGGGTTCGAATCCCGCCGTGGGCATGGATGTTTGTGTTTGTCCCGGGCTGCGTACAGATATAACTTGTGTAAAAGGCGCAAAATGACCTTAGTAGTCGACGCCTAAATTTCTAGAACCCCCTCTCATTATCCACTTTCAGTATTGTTTATTTTGGCGCATAAAATACTTAAACAAATAGATGACAATAGTATTTAAAATATATTTTACGTTGTTAAATTGCTTCGGATCGTATCCCATTATCATAAACATGGAATATGAGCAAAGAACTTCAGTAGGGAGGTTGCAGAAGGTACTTGAAAAATAATCAATATAGGTTGAGTTTCCTAAAAACTGATAAGATCCTATGAGATTTAAGAACTCATAGAATTGCCGGGCGAACATTTTGGGAATAGTGAAGAAGGGAGATTTGACGTGGGCGATTTCTGCTGTCGGTCCTAAAGCATGAAAACTACGGATCTGAAAAAAAAAAGAGAATTATCATTAAAAAAAAAAATGAAACACAAAGAAATCATGCTATCAACATTTAAAATAATTTACTTGGATTCTAAAAGCTTTGAGTTTTACAAATAAATTCAAACATTCGATTTCACTGTTATTTGCAGAGATTAACTGTGAGCAGAACGTCGTATACGTGTTCCATAGCAAGGAAAGAATTTTCAAAAATCGCTGCCTGGGCGGAAGATGGCGCTGAATTTGCATAATACGGACTTCTTATGGCATACAGAACGAAAGTATAATGACCGTAATGCGGTTTTAACAATGTCATTGCCGTATGACATTTGTGATATTCCAGCGTGATTTGTTTATTTGTTTAGCAGATGATGATCCCCTTTCCCATGAAACTGCCAATCTGAGAACTATCCTGTTTCTTTTCTTTTATTTTTAGAAAATGGAAAAGAACTCATATTTCCGATCGAATGATATTATGTGCCATATGTTGCCATTTGAAAACGTTAATAGTTTTAAAGACCACGTATTGCTACTCTCATAACTCCAACACTACTGGGAAATTTGGCCCAACTTCATGGCAATGTAGATCTTGCCTAGAGGAATCCGTATACGGCATTTCACTTTTTAACATATATCTATATACCACATGACCCTTTATAACTTCCATCCCAATGGGCCAATCAAAACCAAACAAAACAGTGAAATAGCACATGCTCAGCTACATTACGAATTTCAATCTTCTACGCCAAAAACAGTAAAAATATAAAGGGGACAGACGATCCGACGGACGTGGTAATACCAATAAGTAGCTCCATTCTTCTGCTACTTAAGAAAACAAAGTAGAAAGATCATCTGTGAAGACCCAAAATCTATCTCGTGGAGATGTGAATGGAACATCTTTTGAGACCTTTGATAGAGCAATAAAAAGTATACACTGAGAGGCAGGTTTATTGGAAACCCCCCCCCCCCAATACTGTGTTGCGCCACCTCTACCTGCTATAACAGCACGAACTCGCCGTGGCATGGATTCAATTAGACGCTGGAAGCTTTGTTCCGTGATGTTTGCCCATGCGGATGCAAATAGCTGTTCCCATTTGATGCTTATTGGATGGTGGTGGATCCATGCCTCGAAAAACCCGTTCCAGCTCATCCCAAAGATGTTCGATTGGTTTCAAATCCGGGAACTGCGGTGGCCAGATGAACCATTCCACGACGATGCGAGCCTTGTGACACGGAGGATTGTCCTCCTAGAAGCATCCTTCTGATGGGGGAAACACAGTAGCCATAAAGGGATGATCGTGGTCGGCAACAATGTTCAGGTAGCCCTGACCAAAGAACGTATAAGTATAAGAAGGAAAGGCTCGCGTAGACGTAAGTGGCGCCACCCAAGTCTGGCGGGAAATGTGTGTTGCAGAGAAGCCCCCATTCGATGATCGGGCAGCTTTTATCACGTGATATGAACACAGCCTTTACTTCTTATCCTTGTACTGGCCGTCTGCTGTTGTAGCCCATCCTTGCCAATGTACGGCGTGTAGTGAGTTCAGAGATGTTATTCTGCGGTCCAATGTTGTAGTCCACGGTTAGTTAACGAGTCGTGACGTTTCTGTTCGCACGAACAAGCATTCCTATCCTACGCTCAGCCCTTGGATTGACGAGTCGTTTGCGACCACAGGCTTGTCTCTGACTAGTTGTTTTTAGAGTGTTTAACAGTCCTAGTAAACCCTTGAAATGGTTGTTCGGGAAAAGCCTAGATGACATGCGGTTTCGGAAATACTCAGTTTATCTCGCCCGGCGCCAACTATCATCCCGCGCTCGAAGTTGCTCAGATCCTTTGTTTTCCCCTTGGTGACGGTCAAACCACTTGCAGTGTGTTTTGACAAGTGTGTTCTCGCTTTATATTGTGTTTTGACTGTCACGTGACCAACTTATATGTAGTAATTGTTATCCCAATGGATTTGCAGTCATGGGTGTTCCTAATAAATTGGCCACTCATGTACAGGGGGCACGAATTCAAGGCGATGGTTTTAAACGGCTACCTTTTGGTAGAAGTTTTTACTTCCATGCAAGCTCGACTCATGGTCATACTAAAGAATAAAGGGACTTCCGGTTAGCATTTTAGCTACAAAACATTAAATTTTTTGGGGGTGTTTTTACTTGTGGAGCCCTAAAGGGATTGGACGATGAGACGCTCTTGGATGAATTTAAGGATCAAGGCGTCAAAGGCATTAAGCGTATGCAATCCACAAGGAATGGAGAGGTTAAAATCACCCATTCTTTTCTGGTAATATTTGAAGTCAATAAGCTTTAGGGCTCGAACTAGGGTATTTGAGAGCACGGGTTAGACTTTTTACGCCCAATCCGATTTCGTTGATTTCATTGCTTTAGATACGACTATACAAAGAGTAACTGTCGCTTCTCCGCATTTTGCGACTAATGTATAAAGGAAGGCAATAATTAACTTCCTAATTACTTCATCCAAGGCAATAATTTTTCGTAGGAATTAGTCCCCTTCGCGATCCTACAGTTTCAGATGGATCCTAGCAGTGTCTTAACTAAGCTTCAATCCCCATAAGCGCGTAAGACACCCAGCGCACATGAAAGGGACAACTGAGGATACACTATCAGGGGCAGCAACTTCAGGAGTGAAGATTCTCCTGGAAGACCGAAAAATGGATTCAAATAATCCGTGACAATAATTAATACTCCATGTTGAGATTTTATAACTACTTATTTAACTGATGTATAATTTGCAAGTTCATTTAAATTTTAGATGATTTTTATACACTATTACTTAAATCAGAACTTCTGTTTCGTTCAAATCTTGCAATCAATTTTTCACCCATTTTCCTTTGTTCAAACGACTCCAAATTTGGCACACTGATTCATTTCCGGTGGCAATATAATCCAGTATAAAATTTTTCAATATTAAATTCAAATTCTTAAAAAGGACTGAAGGATTTTCATTTAACTTTCAAACCGGGTAGGGGAGGGGGTCACATCTTCAGATTTAATTTTCATCCCATGTAAGGGAGTGGTCAACTTATCCAGATTTTCTTCATTTTAATTTACCTTTTCAGTGCTTGAGGCCTGTCTTCTTCGTCGGCTACGGGTTATACAAGACATACTATGGTTGCCACAAAGAAATTGTATTAGGAGGTAAATGGAATTGTTTTGTATTTTAACGTGAACGCTAAGCGATAAAATAGAAGGAATTAAATGAGCTATTGGTAGATTAGGAACTTTAGCTAAATTTAAATTCTCACATCTAAAATTATTTTTATAAAGCTCCTTGGAATGTTTGCAAGATTTTATTTTAACAATAAGTACAGCATTTAGAAAACGGGTACGGACTTTTTATTCCCCCCTGTACACTCAAAAGCCATAAGTCATGGAATAGCTGGTCAGTAACGTGTCGAACGCCTCTTGAGAGTACAGAGGGTTGAGTACGTTACAACTAAACGATTTACATAGGCAAATTCTCCAGCCGCATGGTTTACAGGGCTACGCGATCGTGAGGAATTATAAAGGGGACATCGCTTCATCATTCTTAATCGTTGTACAAACGCTAGCTGCGAGAATGCCGCCAAAAATCGATAGATATTGGAAAGGATATATAAATGCACTTTCCGACGCGAAGTGGTCCTATTCCATGATTATAAAACAATGCAAATCCAGGGGTCTCACCATTTTGAAGGCAGGAGTCTGTAACATACTGAATAACAACAAAAACCGCAATAGCAGCAACGTTAGACGAACCTGGACCCTCAAGACAACGACCCATCCAAGCAGAACATCGGATGTTATAGCCAAAGTCAAGCATCTCATCTCTGCAGAAAAATCCAAAACTCAACGATACGCAACATAATCCACAAAAATCTCCGACTGGTTAAGCGTCCGAAACCTGGTGTGGATGCATCAGGATAAAGCTGCGAGTCATATGTCCAAGTCAACGGTCGCCCATTTGCGAACACTGGAACAAGAGACGGGCATACATTCAATTCCGTTTGAAGATATATCCGTGAAATCTCCAGACGCATCCCCCATGGATTATTGCGGCTTTGGACTGTTGAAACGCGCCCTTGGAAGTAGACGACCCCGTACATTGGACAGGTCTATGGAAAGCCTGTGAAGAGGAGTGGGCACAGATCGACCTGAATTCTCTGCGGCGAAGTTTTATTGAATGGAAACTGCGATGCAGAGCCATAGTTCGACACCGTTGGCACCAGATAGAACATCACCGTACATGGCGGCGGGGTTTCTCATAGACTTATAATGCTTGCAAATCGTTTAGTTGTAACGTACTCAACCCTCTGTGGTAACTCGGGCATGGACACCCACAAGTAACTTGAAGCCTCTGGCAAAATGTTGACCCACGCCGTTTGAATTGCCATCCATAAATCCCTAGTATTGGAAAGTGACGAATCTAGGATACGCAGAGATATCTCCAACACGTCCCATAAATGTTCACACCATTCGTTGCAACCCTTGTGAATGTTCCTCGAACCAGTTCTACAAACTTGGGCTCAATGACTTGCAGCACTATCCCGCTGGAAGACGTATCATTGTAGGGGTAAACGAAGTCCATGAAGGGGTGTAAATGATTACCAAGCAGCTCAGCTTAGCGAAAATTGTTCAGTGATGTGTTTAGGAAGGTCAACGGACCCAAACTATGCCACGCAAAAGCATCCCATGCCAGCATGTAACCACCACTAGCCTCCATAGTGCCTTGTTGAAACTTGGTGCATCGGATCGGACTTATTGGAACTGTGATTCGTGGGACTACACAACCAGTCTCCAGTCCTCCAAGGTCCACGTAACATGTTCACTTGTCCAGATGACGTGCTGTCCGTTGTTGTTGCGTTAGCAGTGGTACCAAAGAACGTATAAGGATAAGAAGTAAAAGCTCGCGTAGAGGTAAGTGGCACCACCCAAGTCTGTTCGATGATCGGGCAGCTTATATCACGTGATATAAACATATCCTTTATCACGTTCTTTGATTCTTTGTGCTTTTGTAACAACGAATTTCAGTGGACTCAGTTTCTCATATATCCTTATATTATTTTGCTTGTGCGTGCGTTGCTAAGGGTACAACAATTGCCAAGCAATAAAACAACGTTGCTACAGGTAAATCAATAAAACAGCTTATGGCCACATATGTTATTTTACGCTGGTCAGTAGGAAACTGTGAAAAGGAAAATGTTGCAGGAAACATCCAAGGAATTCGAAGCAGTTGCAAAGTTTTCTTTTGACTCACAAATTAACTCAGATCAATAATTCTAGACATTGAAAATCCAAATTTATTTGAAACAAATTCGGTTGCATACGTTGCCGGCTTTTTAGCCAAAAAAATTATTTAAAAAAATGAATGAATGTAAGGGCATTTTAGTTGGTGATAATAGTTTATCGGATTCTTCCAACGGTTAAAGAATTTATAACCATATTTAATGTAATTGATTTTTATTCTTTTTTATAAAAATATAATGTTCAACATCTTTTTCCACTATCTAATTTTTTGTGGTATCCGCTTTTAAATCACTTTTAAATAAATAAATGAATAAAAGCCATATTAAAATAAACATTTTTTTTCTTGGTAAAATATGTTGACAGAATTAAAAAAAAAATTAATAAGATTTTATTATAAAACTAGAAGCGAACCCACCCGTTTGTATAATCGGGAAATAACCCATTGTTAGATAACCCATTGTTAGGTTTTTTCTTTGTTGTGACAACGTCCACCGTCGCTGATTTTATATAAATGATGATATAAAATAATCTTATGGAATAAAATAATTATATAAGGGTCGTACAAATGAAAACGAATATTTGTACGGGGGAAAAAAAAGACAATGTGTAGGATCGTAAGTTTTTGTTTTCAACAATTGCGAAACCCCATTTGTAAATTGAACAATAGGTTGCAAGTGTTGCATCACGTGAGAAAGAACGATAGCTCGCGCTTCGAAGCTCTGCGAGTAATCACTTCGTCCAAACAACAAAACCCATGAAAAAATCAAAAGCAATCGCAAACAGCACGGGGAAGGTGATGTTGACTGTGTTTTTTGATCGCAAAGGTCCGATTTTACTGAACTTTCTTGAAAAAGGCACCACAGTTAACGCAGCACGATATGGGGAAACATTGAAGGCACTGCGCGCGGCCATCAAATGCAAGCGTCCTGGACTTCTTACATAAGGAGTTCTTCTTCTCCAGGACAATGCGCATCCTCACACCTCGAAAGCAACGGTAAACTTCATCAAAAAGTTCAACTGGGAAGCAATGCAGCATCCACCTTACGACCCTGACTTATCCCCATGTGACTTTCACGTGTTTGGGGATATCAAGAAACATCTGAAAGGCCGCAGGTTTCAGTCGGACGATGAAGTGAAGGAAGAGGTTTTGGGATGGTTCCACACGCAACCGAAAAACTTCTTCCATAAAGGAATTACACGCCTTATTACACAGTGGGATAAATGCCTTAACGCATTTGGAGAGTATTTTTAAATTCCTTGTATACACTTTGGATAAAATAAATAATTTTCGTTTTCATTTGTACGACCTTTATACTTTAAATATAATAAATCGTTTCAGTAAATAAATGAGAAAATAAATGAACAATAATTTAATTTAGCATTTTAATAAAAAATTCCAATGAATGCAGTTTACAGCTGCCAATTTAGTAAAAATTATAGCAAGTACAGGTATAGGCACCCGAACGATGAGAAACCAATCCCAACATGCGCGACATTGTGTTAAAATCTTAAACTAGAGTCGGGAGAGAATAAAGGGTTAATAAGGAAGCCTTGTGAGTAAGAATCCCTGAAGTGTGCCCCTCAAAAACGAACATGTCATGAAATTTAAAACTTTTATTATAATTTGGTAGTACTTAATGAAGTATTAAAATTTTCAAAATAATTTTGAAAAATTTCCATTTGTTAAAAAAATTATAAACAAATCTTTGTTTTTGGTACTTTTTATTTAAAGAATCAAATTTCAAGCTAATTTTTTCAAATCTCTTTGAAATTTTAAAGATAACAAGTAAAAAGTATATACTTCAGAACAAAACATAAAAGAATGAGAAAAAAATTTTATGTGTAAAAAAAAAAAAAAAAAATAAAATAAGTTTTAATAAAAAATGAATATTTTTTTTAATGTTCTCAATCGATTTCAACAGTTTTGAAAAATCACATTGAATCTATTTATTAACGACTAGCTGATATACCCGGCATTGCTGGGGCTGTTTATTATATGAAATTTTGCATATCTGAATGCGAATATAAATGAAAAAACCTTAATAAAGTATATATTCACTTTGGAAAAACGAAAAGAATTTTTTTAAAGTGCTCGCTCTGGAATTTTGTGTCCATTTGGGTTAGCCCAGGAAAATTCGACATTGCACCCTTAACATTCTAGAATATCAAAGAAAGGCTCCTATGTGTGTTGAATTATATACTCAACAAGTTTTTTTCAAAATTGTTGAATTCGATTGAGAACATTAAAATATTCATTTTTTATTAATGATTTATTTTTTTACACAAAAAAATTTTTCTCATTCTTTTATGTTTTATTATAAAATATATACTTTGTACTTGTTATCTTTAAAATTTCAAAGAGAATTGAAAAATTAGCATGAGATATGACTTTTTAAACAAAAAATTACCAAAAAAATGTATTTGTTTATAACTTTTTAACAAATGGAAATTTTTCTAAACTATTTTGGGAATTTTAATACTCCATTAAGTACTGCCAAATTATAATAAAAGTATTAAATTCCACATGTTTGTTTTTTTGAGGGACCCACTTCAGGAATTCTTACCTACTGTGTATATTTTGCATGTATAGCGTGTATATTCCAATTAGAATGGAAGTATTGGGCAAAGTACAACCAAACAAACAAATAATTGCTGCGTTGTAGGATAAATATATAAAAATTGGAAAGTATTACTCTTTTCCGTTTCGTAAATGGAAGACCGAAAGGTACAGTATTTTATTCAGAACAATTAAATTAAATATTTTCAGAGTAATAAGTGTGATTGATAATTATAACTTAGTCATTGTCTGATTGTGGAAAGGAAAATGCTGTAATATATGATAAAATTTATAATTTTCTACATTTCTATAAAAATACATAATTTTGGTAAATAA
>JAHWFO010030244.1:40929-79114 GCA_023313115.1 Rhysida immarginata
GAATTGGAAAGACGCTTGCGGGCCAGATCACATCGGCCAACTTCTGTACCTGAACTGATTCTCGCTCTTCGGGAGGAATGGAGGAACATTCCGGAAAGTACCTACCAACATTTGGTGGAAAGTCTTCCCCGAAGGGTGGAATCTGTGATTCGGGCAAAGGGATGTGCAACGCCCTATTGATTTCCATGAAATCGTGGCTAGAGCGCAAACGTGCATGTGTCCGGATATTTGTGATCATATAGTGTATCTTCAAACGGAATTGGATGTATGCCCGTCCCTTGTTCCAGTGTTCGCAAATGGGCGACCGTTGACTTGGACATATGACTCGCAGCTTTATCCTGATGCATCCACTAGAGGTGTGCGATGGTTTAAAAACCACCATCGGTGGCACCATCGATGGTATGAACCATCATCGAAACACAACCGATGGGCACAGAAAACCATCGATGGGTTCAGAATTACCATCGATGGATTCAGAAATACCATCGATGGATTCAGAAATACCATCGATGGTTTTTTTAATTTTTTATCTCAATAATATAGCATAAAATCACATGGATAAAGCTTAGACTACAACAGACATTTTATTACTGATAATTTGACAAATGTAAAAGTTGGGTTTAACAAAATTTATGCAAGACATTCAAAGGCATCGATTGTAAAACCAACAATTTCTCCAAATGCTTTGGACTTAACATGGTCCTTTTTTTTCCAATGGTGCAACCTGCTTTTGAAAAAAGTCTTTCTGCAGGCACAGATGTTGCTGGTGGCGTTAAAAATCTCAGGGCCATCATTCTAAATGCAATATTTCCGTGCATCATCTTCCATGCATGCAGTGGATTACTATTATGAGGAGTCAGTGGCGATTCAAGGAAAAATGCCAGACTTGCGTGCAAACCATTGCTGCTGTGAGACGAAGCAGTTTTCATAGCTAACGCAACAGTTCTCTTCGACCACAAATCATTACTATCAGTGGCAGTTACATTGTCACCTGTTGTTTGATCACTTGCAGGTTTAGACTTGAGACCATTATTCACAAAGTTAATGGCTGTAGCACAACATTGCGCACTCTTGAAGTCCATATTCTTGAATCTTGGATCAAGTATGGTTGCTACACTGTGTAAAATGCTCTTTTCATATTTTCCAAATCGTTTGCCCATGTGGTGAAATGCGGATTTCCTTAAAGCATTCCCGACGGTTGTTTGGGGATTCAAATTGCTAAGTGCATCTGCCATTATAGACACAAGCGGAATTACCTTGCTGATGGTGGCGTTTGCTTCTCCAGAAATTTCGTTTGTCACTTCATAAAATGGTCGCAGAATAATGTTTCCATCTTCCAGAATGTTTAATTCTCTTCCAGGGATCATATCTGGTATTGAAGTATTGGAGGAGTCAATTGTATTCTGCAGAACTAAGCTTACCACATCTTTCAGAAGTAAAAATCGCTCTATCATCAGATAAGTGGAATTCCACCTCGTTACAATATCTTGGTACCTCTAACCTTCTGCAATTCTTCCAGCTTTGCTGCTGCTCTGCTGCTTTTGTGGAAGAAACTCACAATGTCCTTCACTTTAAGGACAATTGCTGCAAATTCTTTTACTTCTGAGATGGTGTCACAAACCATTAAATTTAAGGTATGGGCAAAGCAGCTTACATGCTTTTCTTTGCCCAAAAATAAATCGACTGCCTTACACATGTTAGCAGCATTATCTGTTACACAGCAAATGATCTTCTCTCTCTCGATATCCCACACTTGCTTCACATCATTCAGATATCGGCAAAGATTTTCTGCTGTATGACCTTCTTCTACTTGAATTAAACCGAGTGTGCAGCTCATGTGTTCGAAATCATTGATGTAGTGCCCAGTTACTCCTAAATAACTCCATTTTGCACTTCCTTTTCTTTCATTTTTATCGAAGTATTCCCACACAAGTGATTTCTCTTTCTTAGTAGTAGTTATCATTTCGTCTATAGATTCGTGGAGATAGCCAGTCTTATTACAGAAGATAGTCTTAAAAAAATTTTTAGTAAAAATATTTGTAGTACTTACAAATGTGACGTCTTCAAAAATATTTTACGCCTGGTATGCCGGAGTCCTTATCGATTTGATACTGTCTGATCGACAATCTATAATGGTTGTAGTACAATCTGATACTCTCTGACACTTCTCACCTTATTTATCTGGTATAAAGCACCAATGGGAGGCCAGCGCCAAATCTCGAAACCGCATTGGTCGTCTCTTGATTTGACTTGACCAACCATTTACCATCGAAGTACAATCGAATTTCCATCGATGGTTTGTAAACCACCATCGCTGGCAATCGGTGTTTTATAAAAATCGTTCGATGGTTGAAAACCATCGAAATTTCGATTGATCGACGAAAAAAACCATCGATGGATCGATGGTTTTCGATGGATCGCACACCACTAGTCAGCTCTTTTTTTGATTTTTTAGTTTTATTTTGATTTTACTTATATATTTATTATTTTGTTATTTGTTAATTATTATTTTATTTTTCAGTTAAATTATTTAATAATAATAATAATAATAATAATTAATATCCCTAATTGCAAATGATATTAAAGTAATTTCTGTGTACATTCATTTTGCACTTTTTAATTCAGACATAGCAATCAAACACTTTTTTTTTTTTTGGTAACAAAAAAACAAAACAAAAAAAAACAAAACAAAACAAAAAAAAACAGAGATAAAAAAATGTGTAGAAATGATCATTTATTATGTTTTTGGCTATTCCACATTTGTTAAATAACGAAGAAGATTTAAAATAAAACATAAATAAATTAAAAATAAAACAGTAAAGTTTGTTTGTGGAACTTATCCTGGTGATTATATAGATAAAACATTTTTGAAATTAAAATAAAAAATTGAAAAAGAGCTAAATCATCCATTGAACAATGAAAGAGGGAGTAATTTAATATCATTAAATTTCATTTCATAGCTTTAATTATGTTTATTTACATTCAAAAGTGTGAAACTTTACAACGCGAATATTAGTTAAAATGAAGCGCGGTCCCGATGCTAGGGCTGCTCACCAGGTGTAATTTAGTTGCGCCACCAAGCGATCGTTCGGTCTATAGCGAAATATTTGCTGCTCACTTTGACCTGTGCGAGAGCTTCTCTACATACCACTTTCCCACCAGGATGCATTATTTCATTAAATCAACGTTCGGTCACTGGGAGTACTCTGATTGGCCAAGGAGGAGTAGTCCACGCGCGCGCCCCCTCCCCAAAATAAACCGGGGGAAAGGAAAATGAGGCGAAAAGCCGACTTCATAACAAAATGCCAAAATATTCTAATCAAATTGATTAAAAAATATAGGGATAAAAAGCAAAATACCAGATGGAACAGTTTCCATTCGCGCTGTTTAAAACAACAGTGAACAACACAACTTGCCCACAACTTTATTTTATTAAAAATCATTTCACCAACGAAACAAACCCAAAGTTGCAGAGAACTAAGAAACATTTCCTTAATTCTAAAGTTAAAATGCAGACAACTTTTGTAGCAATTGTATTATAATGCTTTGCTTTATTATTACACTTAATTCTGTATTACTAAGCTTATTATTACAATTCATTTAGCTTTTTTTGTAGCACCAAACTGCTACGTTGGCTTCCACACAGTGCTGCAAGTTGTGTTTTCTTTTCCGGGGAAATCTTCCACTTCTGGTGAAGTCGTGCTCTTTCACAGAGACAGCAACTCTTTTCACACGACCAGCTGTTATGTTCCTTCTTCCGGATAATGGATAAACCAATCTTCTTGAAACCGAAGTTGGTTGCACAGGAATGATCCCCCTTCTGGTACCAGCTGCTTGAAGTACGCCACCCTTTGCAAAGTTATGGAGGGCACTAACAAGACCTGTTTCTTTGCTGCATCGCTTTTCAACAGTTTTGAGCATCTTGGTGATAGTTGGCAGAAAAGCTGAAGGATTTTCGGTGATTCCTCTTTCTACTCTAGAAGAAAATTCTTGCCATAGTTTAAGACATTTCTCGATGTCCTCATGCTGTTCTGCTGGGTTGTCACTCACTGAATTTTCTGCCGTGATTGGTTCCAATGGTGGCAGGGTGGATTCTTCAACAGTGCAAATTTTGGTGTCAACAGATGTTCCTTAGAGTGGTGACTTCAAATGGAGACAGCCAATGAGATGGTGCAGCAGTTCCCTTTGCAACTCTTTAATACAACTCCCTAGTTGATCTATTGACCAGTGTGGGTGTTGTGAGCATGTCATTGTGGCGCAGAACTGCTGATAAATGCTTGCAAGCAGCTCCTTGCTTCCCTGCAGTGCAATCACAGCTGAAAGTTATCATGTTGACTATGTATATTATACTTTTCTTGGAGTTCAGCACTGAAAAGAAGTCACGCCCTTCACCTATACATTGAATGTGCTCTGCTGGAATATCTCCTGCAGATGGCAAGAACCTCTTGACTAAACTTCTTTGGCACCTGTCGTGAGCAAAGTCCAGAATTCTTCGATGAATGAATTGATCATATTTGATGGCAACAAAATCAAGCAATTGTAGCATACTAAATGCTTTCACACGATGCAGAACTGAATCCTTCAGGATTTTAAAAGTCACTTCAACATAGTTTGTCGTGTTGTTTCCCCTGAGTTGATGAAACTGCCTATATGCTGAACACCACCTTTCCTTTCGAGCCCATTGATCCAATAAATGTTTCTGAAACTTGGGTTACTTGTTGTACAATTGATCACTGCTAATGCTGTTGTAGTGTTTGTGCAGTTCATCCACATTTCTTTCATCAACAAGGCGTTTAAAGAGGTAGAACAGGCCCTGTCTATCATTCACTGCAATTCCATATTTCTTATCCATCAACCAAATGCCACATAGCCTTTTTAATGTGGAACTGACAAAGTAGAAAAGTTGAGTTGCACCACACACTTTGCAGGGCTTGATATTCCTTTAGATCATCATCTGTGAGAACTATTGCTGGGAAACCCTTTCCATAAAATGATTTTTCAGGCAGGCATAGTATTAACAATGAAAGCCCACGCTGCAAAACGTTTGTTTTCTCACAGTCAGACAAGATGCATCCTAATGGTAATCCTCCAGCAGGGGTTGAAGTAACTAGCATATAAACTCGAGTATTGTCGCGATCCATGTGACCTGGGGCATCTAGAAGAACCAACTCTGCAGCTTGAGGAACAAGTTCATGAACTCGAGCCATAAGTGGGGTGCACAAAGCAACACAATAGTTATCTCCAACTGCTTCATACATGACAGAAACTGAAATGAAAAATGACTTACCTTAGTGCTGCTATTCAGCTTTTCTAAACACTTTATTTTAATGTAGAAAATTTTATGTTGAGAAGATACACTTACTTCCTTCCTGTTTGAAATGGGAGTTAATCAGTTTTTCCAAGTTCAGTAGCATATCGCCGGTTGATGCTGCGGTTTCTCCGTACTCCTTATTGAACAATTGGTAATACAGATGAAAAACTTGAGATGTTGTTGGCACGACAGAGGTATCGGCAGCTAACCTGTCATATGTTTCAGGATTCTCCAGCCAGCATTCCAGTTTAACATTCTCCAAGGCAGATGAAGGAGAATGGCCACTTCTGAATAAACTGCTAAGCTTTTCTTTGACATCTTTTGACATGGGTCTAAATCGCAGGGCTGCTGCTGAATGCACTGCATGATTGTGTAGGCAGTTCATTGTTATTATGCATGGCCAATCTTTAATCAAATGTTTGTCTGGCTTTTTTGACTTCGAATGCTTCAAATATCTGAAAAGATGAATGGTTAGTGGCGTGTTGTGTTAGCATGCCAAAAAAAACTGCCACCCTTAGGTGGTGTACAGAAAACAAACATTCAATCCTTTTTGGGGTTCAGGAAACTATTTTTCTCTCTAATTCTTCTTCCTCTTTCATTTTTCTCACCTTTTTATGCAAATATTCAGTGGGGCAGGGCATTCAGTGTTTTTTGATACTTTTTCTAATGTGCTTTTGACCTTGTGTTGTGTTGATAACGAAAGTATTCTTTATATATATTGCATTGGCCTTCTGACAGGTGGGCAGCAACAGTCCTGAACACGAACGATGATGCCTTGTGAAAACATTCTAACCACACCTGAAGGCATAACAAAAACCGATTAATTTTTTAGTTTATACTTGCAAAAATCTTTTTGCAGGTTTACCTTTGCAGCGTCTTTGATGGTGATTTCCTTCACTCTCACTGTAGCCTTGAAACGTTCAGCGTTTTCTCACTGTAAGTCCACTTGTAAATACGTGTAATTTTCGGGTAATATTGACATCAGCCTATCATCCTTTTGCATCGCCATGATTATTATTATTATATCATGTGGCAGAATAACAGTTGAAACTTTGAAAGCAGATGTTTAGTTAGCCTTCTTCACCCCCGTTGAAAGGGAAGGCAGAGGCAGAACTATAGTGGCTAGAAGAACGCCACTATAGTTCTTCTAGCCACTATAGCAGAACGCACGACACGGGAAACTCGAAACTGAAAGTGGCGCGAGCGCGCGCGGCAGCAAAATATCACGTGACTACTTCTCCTTGGCCAATCAGAGTACTCCCATTGACCGAACGTTGATTTAATGAAATAATGCCACCAGGATGTGCGGCGCTAGGATCTGCAGAATTCGCACTAAATCAAGTAGAGCTTTCTTTCTTTTCCTTTTACGTTCTTTGGTGTTACTATGTTGGGTCTTCTGCTACCATAACCATAGTAATAGAAGAGAAAGTACAGCAGCTTCCAATCCGGCCACATCCCCTCTTGTTTTGGCATGGTCGCGCATTTCATTGATTTTTGGTCACAGTTAGTGGGTATTATTCAACAAATGCACGCCAGTTCTATTATAGAAGGATCAGACCACCTAACTATGCTCCCAATGTAGGATTTAGAAAATTTTATTGAGAAGTAATAGCCCTACTCTAAAGTAAGACCTCAGATCGGTTACGTGCCGCCCTTGTTGTCAGGCGGATTTTCGCTGAGGCTGCGGCGCTGCGATCGACGTCGCTCGTGCGAAAGGTTTCTACATGTGCCTTCTATCTAAAGTTATCCATAATGTTCAAGTTGTCCAACAAAGTTGTTTTTAATACAGAAATAATTGCCGAAACTGTGGATACCGACGTATAAATAATGGAAAATACGAAACACTAATCCACATCAGTTTTTTTATTTCCTCAGATGCGCATTTCAGATTTCACAAATCCTTCATTTAATGAAAAAAATTCTTCGCTTTTTTGAAAATTTTCTCCGTGATTTCATCAATAGAAACATTGTACTACCTGTATGGTTATATTTCTAAATAAGTCTGAAAAATGTATAACTTGCAAGAAATGCTTGGAATTATTTGTAATTTTTTGATTCTGTGCCATCGGAAACTTATTTTACTTTACGTATATAAAAATTAACAATAGCTTTCGTGTCAAGCTTTTATTGGCATTTGTACATGTATTTTATCAGAGTCGATTTGGAAAAAATAATGGGAAAACAAGAATTAGCAACTTAGGGATCGTTTATTTTAACTCCTTCCCCTTCGTAACACCGAAACATTAACAAAACCTCCTCCTCCTCCTCCAAATGAACGTATCTTCTTTCTATATATATAAAGAAGGATGTTTGTTTGTGGGTTTGTTTGTTTGTTTTTTATACAAATCTACATCCGATTGTTTTATTCTGATCTTGATAAAATTTCGCATACATGACCTTCAAAACATGAGGAAGGTCACTGTCTACCTCAGATTTCGAAAAAATAATAATTATTGATAAAAAATCGATATTCATGGTTATAGCAGGGCATATTAATGAGAAATATTTCATGACCAACAATGCAAGACAAAGTTTTTGCAACAATAAGTATCAACAATGGTATCAATACGCAATTCACAAACACTGCATGGACCAACAATATATGTCTCATGACCAACAATGCAAGGCAAAGTTTGTGCAATATACAACCTCTGACAATTAAGTTCGGTGAATGACGTCACACCCTAATCTGTGCGAGCTTTACGCGAGTAACAATGCATGTGAATACAAGCCCAGTCATTGTTTAAGCAAGTTCAGACAGGTCACGTTTGTGCGTGCAATGGTTTAGCAGATGCTCGTTTCTTCAGTTGAAGGTGTAGCGTGCGCACGTAACTGTGGATAATGGATCAAAGAGGAACACTGCCGTAATCGTGCAACAGTTTCTGACCAACAAAGGGGTCGTATCCATAGCTCGTCCACCTTATTCACCAGACTTGGCACCGGCAGACTTTTTCTTGTTCCCACGCCTGAAACGGGCCTTACAGGGACACAGATTTGCGGACATTCCAGACATTCAAGCAAATGTGACACGTGAACTTAAAGCCATCCCTAAGGAGCTTCCAGGACTTATACACCCGATCCCAAAAGTGTATTGCCTTCCAGGGTGATTATTTCGAAGGACAATAAAGTAAATGTGGCTCTATCTGTTTTACAGTTTGTTGTGTGAACTCATTCACCGAACTTAATTGTCAGAGGTTGTGGAATTCAATGCATAGAATTCCTGTTATTCAGGCTTTTCTTAGAAAAGAGAATTCTTAGTACTTAACAATTTCTTTAAAAATGATCAGTAACTGGAGATAATGAGTTAGCAGACTATTGAGAGAGAGTGAAAGACGATAGAGGAAGCACTCCTTTAGCTCCGTGCTGTATTGAGCATATGGTAAGCAAGTAAATAGAAGAATCGGCGACCGCTAGACTACACAAAGAGATGCATGGCCAAGGGAATTGCAACAACATCAAGTGTACATTTAAAGTAAGATTACGCGAGTAAGAAATTAGTTAGACTAGCAGTGGCATCTTTGGACAGGTCCATCTATTGTGAGCCCTTAAAAAATTTGTTTTCGAATTTTCATTAAGAATTTTTAATGTATTAATTCTAAGCGTTTTCATGTGTTTATTTTTAAGATATTGCAAAATTCGAATAGAGAAAGAGGATATAAGAGCTTCTACGTCAAGGGCAAGAAAAACTTCAGTCTAAAGTATCTGGTGATGCTCCGCTGTGGTGAGGCAAGTCAAGAAGAGTTTAGATAAAGTCCCCGTATATCACCTAGACTTCCTGTTTTCCGTATTTTCCGTAGAATGGATAGTCCCTTTGCTCTGTGTTGTATTGATTGAGTTATTATGTAACAAATTTGGAGTTATAATTTAATTTTTTGAGATTGTTCTCTACAAGTGTAATTATCCCGGGCAACGCCGGGTACCTTTGCTAGTATAATATATTAGAACCCCCCCCCCCCCAAAGAGAAAATCTTTTCACATAAAAAAGAGCTACGACCACCTCTGCATAGACCGAGGCGAATATTTAAAAATACGAGGGGGGACTAAAAAATAACCGGACTGAAAGCGCGCGGCCGTTTCTAGGCGTAGTAGAGAATTCTCCCGCTAGGTGGCTCTAGTTACCAACTCAGATGCCCAAGTGGCGTCTGCGTAAGAGGATAACGTTTGATCATAGCGTTATTGTTCTCAACTTTTCTCGTTTGCCGCCTGCGAAATCGTTATGGCAGATTTAAAGGAACAAAGAGTGTGTTTGAAATTTTGCTTCCTGCTTGAAAAATCAGCAACGGAGGCTTACCAAATGCTTCAACAGGCATTTAAGAAGGATGCTATGAGCCGTACACAAGTTTTTGAGTGGTTTCGACGCTTTAAACGTGGTGAGATGAGTGTTGAAGATCTTGTCATACTGGGCGTCCTTCATCATCTCGAAATGACGAAAACATTGAAAAAATCCGCCAGGATCGTCGTTTCACGATCGACGAAATTTCAGAAGAGACAGACCTAGCTATTTGGGCTCTCAGGGATGGACTATCGTTCCCCACCCTCCGTATTCGCCAAATCTAGCCCCGTGTGGCTTTTTTCTATTTCCGAGAATGAAAAAAAATCTAAAAGGGAAGCGTTTCTATGATGTGGAGGCTGTAAAAACAGCTTCGCAGCGGGCACTGGACTATATCAAAGTTGAAGAGTTCCCAGAGGTACTTCAAACAGTGGGAAAGAAGACTAAACAGGTGCATCGAGTCTAATGGAGAGTACTTTGAAGGAGACTGAAAGAATTTTGTAATAAATTAACTTTTCAGAGCAACAGTCCGGTTTTATTTTCGGGGCTCCCTTGTATTTAGGCGAACGTTCATTATTCGATATCCACTCCATATAACCGTTCATTTTGTCACAGCTTCGAAATTCCTATCCTCCCCTCCCCGTCAAGCGAACGTATTTTCTGAATGATCCCTTAACTGAGATTAATAATGAAATGTAAGACTACAATAGATTTCTCGTCAAACCTTCATTGGCATTTGTACAAGTCTATTTGGAAAAAACAATAGGAAAACAAGAGATTAGAAACTTGATTGATATTAGTAATGAAATATTTGAAAAGATAACAAATTTGAATGTAAATTCAGGCATTGCCTGTTGTTTGCAACATATACATGAATTTGTTCCACAAATGGTATTATGTGCAAACGAGATTTCATCTTGTTGCAAAAACTTTTTGAGGCAAGACATGCCCTCCAGAAGGAAGAGTAGCAATAACAGAAAACGAGCAAAATTGGTTTAAATGTAGTTTTTTGCATGTGAAAAATAAACATTGTTTGAAGAATAAATGTTTAATTTCATTATATGATATACGAATCTCCAAAGAAATGTATTTAACACCCAACACTGTGAAAAGTTTAAAATAATAAACTAAAAATATTTCTCCCAACGTTATATTTTTAAAATGTTTGATGTTTGCTTTTTGTTTAATGCCCAGTATATTAAATTTATGTTAAAGTTATATCGCTGAACATTAAGTTTATATTAAAGGTTAAAAAGATTAAATGTGCTCCAAAAACCTTTTTAACTTGTTAGTACAGAATTTTCCTTCCTTCCTTGAAAGGTTTATTAACGCCTTTCTCACAATATTACGCATACAATTTTTAAATGGGCTCGGGTAAAAATTTTTAATTATAATTTCTTAAATTCTGTAACGAATTTGTGGTTTGAAACAGCTAAAAAACCGGCAAAAACACAGGAATTAGCCTGCTTAATGATCTATTTCACTCGAGTCACCTTCACACGAGTGGACAGTATAACTCGGGAGCTTTTCTACTTTCTTTTCTATTACTATGCCATAACCCTTGTATGATAAAGCACGCCACATCAAGATGTTTGATATAGCTCTAGAAGCGCCTACATTGACTGTGACAGTGATGAATTGTCTTAGAATGGACAATTTTTGCCAGACGCCGATGATCTTGGTCGGAAAACAGTCGTGGTCAGCTACAGGCGTTGTCTGAGGTGGGTGATAATGCTTTCTGGAATGCTGAATTTCGCAACACCCTCGGAAATACAATACCCCATGCGTCGGGCACCCACTATCATGCTACGTTCAATTTGCATACTCCTAAGCCCATAACTTTTGGTCGTGAATTTATAAGAACAATTGTCATGAACTACCATTTTCCGACTGTGAATTGTCATTTCCAAGATATAAAAAGTTTTCGAAGAAGACAGTTCAAGCAAGTCCACGACCAAATACAGCAAGGGTCAGTCGTCATCCGTTATTACAATCCGTCAGCTTCAGCGAGAGCGTTTTTCAAGGATGTTGGTTGTCCAGTGAAACAATCTGCACCAAGGTGTCTTTTAAGCACGAAGACCAATTTTGTTTGACTTTTCACATGCGACATCGTACTTAGAAAATAGTAGAAGTTTGCACGAGGATGGGATTTGTCCGTGAACTAGAGACTATCTTTACTGGAGACGACCACTCCCCAATACCTCCTCGTTAATCTCATTAATATTATGCTAACTGCTTTGAATCAATCTTGACCGTCCAATGGGAGACTATATTCTACTAGCAGTCAGTTATCGTCCTTAAAAAACCATTTTGTACAAATAAATATTATTGCATAGCATATAATATTCCACTATATTAATTCACTGAAGTGTTTTTCTTACTCATATTAGTAACTATTTAGCTGTATCTTACATAAAACTGCCATTATCTTACCTTTCTGTTGTATTCGATATGTTTCGAAAGCATAGCGAATGCAATATTTGATCCCAAGGAATGGCCTATGTAATGCAATTGTTCATATCCCGTTTTGTCCAAGACGAAATCAATAAGAGCGGGAAGATCGTAGTCCACCATTTCATCCATGCTTGACAAGAAAAAAAAATCAAACTTTACATGTAAATAATAGGATTACTAAGTACCGAAATGTGCTTTATGCTTTGCCTTGTCCGTAACTTGATTTTCTCGAAAAGTATGAAAGATTTCAAAAATCCGCTTTCCCCAATCGTTAGATATAGGACAGAACACGGACAACTTCGAAGTTGGCCGAAATCGGTACAATGGTACGCGTTCTAATGTTACTATGATGATACCCCCTAGAATAAATTAATATCTTGGTATTCTTCTTTTATAATGTAAAAATCAGTAAACTAAAATACATGTACCGGTATATAGAACAAATAATAAAATATAAAGTCACCAATCTTGAAAAATTTCTTGTGGATAGATGGTTGTCATGAAGCTTGATGAAAACTATGCAGTCTTGCGAATTATGAAGAAAGTCTTGTATGGACTGTGGCAGACGTGATGATAATAGCAACAGAACACAATATATTAAAACTAGAAAAAGAAGGTGGTTCAAAATGACAGAAGTAAAATTGAAGAAAAAAGTTTGAAAGGAAAAGAATAAATTAACGTTTTCGAGAAATATTTTCAGATTGAATTTTTTAAAAGAAAGGACAGTTGAAATAAGAATAAATAAAAAACAATGATAAATTTTATGTTGGTTGTGATTGTTGGATATGTTGATTGTTTGTATTTTTTTCTTTGTTATTTAAAAGTAGTGCCCATTTGTTTTTTACAGGGTGATTCTGAAAAAGTGTAAAACTGTAAGCAATGACAGAGGTGCTCAGAATGAACATTTTCTTTTAATACAATGTGTGATCGCAAGTACATTGTTCAGGAGTTATCACGTTTTATGTGCAAGACACTTTATGTTAATGACAATAAAACGGTTTCGTGTACAACACGTGTGTCCTTTGGTTTAGACGCCAACCAAAAGAGACAACAAAAGTTGCAAACATTACGTACAATAACGACGCCAGTTCATAGCAAATGTTGGAAGTGACGGCCACCAGTGGTGCGACATAGCTGACACGGCCGACGTAAGGATTCTCGCACCCGGTGAAACATGTCTGGAGTATCTTGAATCACACCGGTAATAGCAATTCGTGCTACAAGATCATCCGCAGTGTTCACAGGTGTTAAATACACTAGGCTCTGTAGATGGCCCCATACAAAGAAATCAAGTGGGTTGAGGTCAGATGAGCGAGCTGGCCAGGCTACAGGCCCACCTCGCCCAATCCATCTGTTAAAAATCACAAGAGATATTTATAAAGTAAACGTTGTCTGTTTTGCTCCGTTTGTCCTCGCGTCGACGTCATAGGTCACGTGATCTGCCATGTCAGCATTCAGACAATGTGCTGATCGGTTCTACCTTTATCTTTACATACCTTGACCAAATATCTGCAGCTATTATTTTCACGACGATCAGCGACCGCGCCCTACGCCGCTACCACAGAGTAAAGAAATCATACTCTGTGGCCGCCACCACCACCCATCGGCGTAATCAGAAATTGAGTGACTTGACGTTACTGACTGACTGACTGAGATGGTTGGTTGAGTTTTTCTCGATTTCACTGCTCTGCAATGATTCTGATTCTAGCAACCGCATCCAGAATACAAGATTCTTAAAACACAAAAAAATGCTACGAAAGGGCTACATTTTGAAAAGGGCTACGGTCATTTTTTGGAGGTTAAAAGGGCTACAGTAGCCTTCAAAGGGCTACATATGGCCACGCTGCTGGTAAGGCGGTATTTAGAGTGTCGAGCACTGTCCGAGCGAAGTGTGCTGGAGCTCCATCATGCATGTACCACATGTTTTGTCGAACATCCAGAGGAATGTTATCGAAGAGCTCGGGGAGAATTTCCTGCAGAAACCGATTGTAATTCTCGCCTGTCAAGTGGTTAGGCATGATGTACGGGCCCAGTAGATGATTTTCAATGACACCAGCCCACACGTTCACATTGAAGCGATGCTGATATCCGCGAGTTCGTGTTGCATGAGGATTAATGTCTGCCCAGACATGATTGTTGTGGGTGTTGTACACACCATCACGTGAACAGTACGTGTTTGGACCAG
Organism: Rhysida immarginata; assembly: GCA_023313115.1. Classification (NCBI taxonomy): domain Eukaryota; kingdom Metazoa; phylum Arthropoda; class Chilopoda; order Scolopendromorpha; family Scolopendridae; genus Rhysida; species Rhysida immarginata. Next base: position 55,150 of record JAHWFO010030244.1, read on the forward strand.
TCAGGATTACGAGTATCCTGCCGCAGGAACCATGTGGCAAAGGCAACACGAGCGAGAAAATCTGTAGGACACAAAGCTTGCACCTTTTGACACCGTATAGGGTGCAACAGCCTTCCACAGACAATCTTCCACACAGTCGTTTTACTAGTTCCAGTAGCAGCAGCAACTTCTCGAGTGCTCGTCGATGGCTTGGCTTCAAAACGCTGCAACACATCTTCCTCCAAGTCGTCTATACGAACATATGGAGGTCGGCCTGATGTAGGCTTACGAACGTCCACAGACCCTGTGTTTCGGATACGCTGATTAAGGCGGGCGAACGTCTTCCTGGAATCCTGCGATTTGGAAAGCGCTCTTGATAGAGTCTTTGCGCAACACTCTCCATTCCGCGTGCTTCTCCGTAAATCATATGCATGTCCGCAACTTCTGCCCAACTGTAATGTTCCATTTTCCGCTGGTGATTGACAGTGATCACAGTGCAGTAACTGTAGCAATGCACGTGTACTAAACAGTGGAATCGACCGCAGGAACGAGATAATTCAAGTAATAAACATAAAACGTGATAGCTCCTGAACAATGTACTTGCGACCCCACATAGTATTAAAAGAAAATGTTCATTCTGGTCACCTCTGTCATTGCTTACAGTTATACACACTTTTTCAGAATCATCCTGCATACATGTATTTTATTTTACTGATTTTTACATTAAAAAAGGAGAATACCAAGATATTAATTTATTATTAAACACTCCTTCTCGATTAATAATACCCCCCTAGAAATTTTCAATGCTAAGATATAGTAAGTAACATATCAAACCACTCATAACGACGAGCCATGAACGAATATAACATTGTTAAATATAGTGAAACTCCACTTAACCTCTCTCTAACTGCGATTGGTCGGCCTTCTCACGCTACGTGTGATAATATTGTTACTTCGTATCCTGGACAATCCACAATATAGACTGTTAAAAACACCTACAAAAATAAACTTTCTACGTTTTATGACGAACAGGATTAAAAATAATAATTTTGGACACTTAAAAGAACTCCCAAAAATTTTCTTTTCTATCCCCATGATGCACCAGCAGGATAGCCTGATCTTTTGCTTCTTCTTCTTACTCAACCCGCATCTCCTTAGAGTTGGGAGACTAGCTGATAGGACAGATAGGATTCCTTACTTTATTTCAGTATTAGTGCAGAGACGGACGGGCAGTTAAAGGGCCTTGAATTCTGTTGTAAAGACCAGAGCTTTTCAAGTAACTACTTAGCAGCCTAAGGGACATATATGTCCCCAAAATATTTTTTCATTTTGCATACAGATAGTGATATATTAAATCGTTAAAGTATTTTATTATTATTTAAAAATAGTTATTTTAATTATTTAGTGAACAAGAAATATTTGTTTCATTATTTTATAACTGTAATACTGCAGTGAATTGGCGGCATTTTCGACTAATGTGGTTCTAAACTTTGGGATTATTTATTTCATTGTCACGATATTGTTTCTGAAGAAAGACTAGTAATTTTTCATATTAGGTAAGTAGATATCCATTCTTTACAAGTTTTCATCATCTTAGTATTATAATATTTTAGTAACAGTAAAAATAATAAAAGGGACGCATTTGTCCCTGTGCGCGTCAACGGAGATCATTAGGCCTATTTCTTATTATTCTGTAAAGAAGTCTTTGTTTTGACCTTATGATAAAGTTCATGTGATTTTTTTGGCATTTTCATATTTTTGTGGGTTTAGAAATGGCACATGGACGCCGTCGAGAATTTCAATTGAAAGATGATGAGATTTTGGAACTGATTATGGCTGAAAATAGTGATGACGAAGATGCATTGCAACTCGATGAAGAGGATCAACAGTTTATCGCCCAAGATATAGATGCAGGTATGACGACTGTCTTCATCGATGATGCTCAACCATGTAGAAATGAAGAAATCTGTTCACAAATACAAATAGGAAATTTTGAGCAAAAGGAACAGGAACAACAACATATTATTATAACTTCTTTCAACTGGAAGAAAAATTCATACGCACCTCATCATTTTCAAGAGAAGGAAGATTACAATTTTGGAGAGATAAAAATCTTAGAAACATCTTTCAATATAACACCAATTAAAATTTTCAATGCTGTAACAAACTTTGATACACTGATTACAAAAATTTTAGTTCCGGAATCAATACACTATGCAGAACAGAATGGGAGAGTATTTACAATAGGAGAGGCAGAAATGAAAGCTTTTTTGGGCATGAATTATGTGATGGGATACCATACTTTGCCAACATTTAGGAGCTATTGGTCTGCTGATCCTGATATGGGTGTTCCTTACATTTCAAATATTATGCCCCTAAATCGATTCGAAGAGATTCGGAGAAATTTGCACTTTTGCAATAATTTGAATCAGCCCTCCATAAATGACCCCGAATACGACAGAGCGTTCAAAGTAAGACCTGTTATGGATCATTTGAATGAAAGTTTCCAGAATGCCATGAATAATACGAAAACACAGTCAATTGACGAACACATGATAAAATTTAAAGGTCACAACATAATGAAGCAGTACGTAAAAAATAAGCCAGTGAAGTGGGGGTTCAAGATGTGGTGTAGAGCCGATTCGACAACAGGGTACTTATATGAATTTGATTTATATACCGGAAGAAAAAGAAGTGGACCTGAGGTTGGATTAGGAGAATCAGTTGTATTGCAGTTGACAAAAAAATTGGAAGGTTTAGGTTGTGAAGTGTATTTTGACAATTTTTTCAACTCCCCAATCTTGCAGCACAACTTAGCAACTAAAAATGTAAAAGCTTGTGGTACAGTACGTACTAATAGAAAATATATTCCGAAAAATCTGCCTTCAGATAAAAACATGGATAGAGGAGACATCTATGCTGTGAGTTGTAGAGGAACATCCTTCGTGAAATGGATGGACAACAGAGCAGTACATCTTTTGACAAACTTTCTCTCTCCAATACCAACTTCTACAGTCAAAAGGAGAAAGGAGGGAAGCGGTGAAAAAATAAATGTAATCTGTCCTGAAATTGTCATAAAATATAATAAAAATATGGGCGGAGTAGATCTTATGGATCAACGTAAAGTTTGCTATGAGATAGATAGGAAATCGAAAATAAAGTATTATCTACGTTTGTTCTTTGATTTATTAGATATAGCAATAAACAATGCTTACATCATTTACGCAAAATTGCATGAAATGAACAAAATAGAAGGCTCTCTCCTTTCAAATCTGGAATTCCGTCAACATATTGCACGTATGTTGATTGGAGACTTTTCATCACGGCAAAGGAGCATGCCATCTTGTGTTATGACCAAAAAGAGAATAAGTAACCTTCACAAACGTGGATCTCCTACTAATCATCTAATGGTGAAAACAGACAAGAGAAAAAGGTGTGTAAATTGCGCAAAAATACGTATTGAAAATCGAACGAACAATTTATGCTCTACATGCCAAGTACATCTATGTTTCACCGCTGAAAGAAATTGTTTTGCCCAATATCATTCATAAAACTAGTTACTGGAGGTCTTTTTCTATAATATTATAAAAACATTTTTGTAAAAATTTATATTTTAAAATATTTTATTGTAAATTAAACTTTACTTAAAAAATGATAGTTTACAACCGTTCACGCATACTGGGACACATCTTTCCCATTAATTTTAACATTCAATTGATGTAATTATTTTTTAAAATTTGATATTTTTTATTCAATTAGTGTCTAATAAAGAGTTCCAAACAAAAAAAAAGCTCTGTTCACTTCTCATTTTCTTATGTGCGTGAAAGGGTTATAAGACGTTTATGACTAGGGGAAGAGGGAGAGGCAATGAGAACATTTCCCAAGGTGACTTCCATATTGTTTTTTAAGAGGCCACGTATTAGTGGCTCCCTCTGCCGTTGAAAACGGGGGCAGTGAAAAAGAGCATGTTCAACGGATTCACACTCACACAAATCAGAAGTAGAGAGTTTTAGTTAATAAAGGAAGCTTTTCAAGGGGACGTGTCCACTTCTAAGTCTGAAGAGAATGGATTTTTGAGAGAAAGTGAGCCACCTAGTAGACAGCGCTTTATTTGTTTTAATATCGGAAATTAGGTCCTTGTAATGCTTCCCTTTAGGCTCGAGGCGTCACTGTTGATTCCAGAGATCTCTAATTTTTCCCCGAACACATGCACCGAAGGTTGATAAGTCCACGTGAGTTGAGTTAGGTGATTTCTTCCCGCTTCTTGCCCAGTTAGCCAACTTATCAGCTAACTCATTTCCTTGAATGCAAAATCCCTTAATGGAAAGCGTGTGTAATATATCAATATCGTATCTCAAGAGGCCGCTATAGTGCCAACGACATTTCCTTGGAGCGGATTGGATAGAGAGGATGACACTTTTGGAATCGGTGAGGATTAAGTAAGAGTCCAAGGGGAGAAGAGAAATTCGTGATAGGGCGCCATAAACCGCAATTAATTCAAGTTGAAAGGAGCTAGTAGCGGGCTCGATATTCTGCGAGACGATGTATCTGCCTTTCAAATAAATGTCGATTCCACCAACAGAATTTTGCGGGGATAGGGAGGCGTCAGTAAAGACATATCGACAGTTCGGATATACAGTTTTCAAGTAGTCCGCAAATAAAGGGGATAATTGACTTGGGGGCGAGATTTTTGTCAGCCGGTTAGGTTCGAAAACAATTAGGTCAGGTGGATATTGCTCCCAAACATTCGCCAGTAGGGTCGAATCACAAATTTTTTGGTGTCCACAATTGAGTTTACTTAGACTTCGGCAATTAATACTTCAAATTCTATTTGATTATAATGCCAGGCAGTTGTTTTCAGCAAAGATTAAGGTACTCTTACAGTGGCTAGAGGTTTGGCAATAAGAGAAAATTAGATTTACTGTTTTCTCCTCCCATCTGAGTGGGGTGGGGGGGAGGGGACGATGTTTGCCTCGATGTATAGTAGCGGACACGAAGAGGAGAGCGTAGCATGTAGACTATGTCTAATGATTTTCCTTTCCATTTTTTGCAGAGGGTCCAAAACTCTGTTTGAGGCAAGGAGCAAGAAGATTGCAGAGAGGTCCGATGATGTCACAAGAGAGTTGATGAAAGTGGAGACTTCACTCCACGGAGGGCCCCACTTGGCTTTCATGATTAACTTCGCACAGGCTAGGTTCTTTTGAAGTTTATTTTTAATTTCGGAAGTTTATTTTTAATTTCCAATTTAGTTTATCGTCGATGGAAATGCCAAGAAACTTTGAGTACGTCTGCTTCCCTGCAGAAAGATCGACAATGAAGGAGGGGGACTTCGAGATGCACATAATGATTGACTTTTCCGTAGAAAATTTTATGTGGTTTGGAACCCCAGACCTCCAGTTTGTCACACACTTCTTGGAGGGTTGTTCTGATGCCCGGGATAGATTTACTGGCATACCCAGATCATCGACAAATATACTTTTCCCTATTTCTCGGGATGAATCGAGGAAGACGTCCCTAGTGAACACGTTGAACAGTGTGGGGCTAAGAATCGAACGCTGAGGGAGGCCTTGTTGTTGTAAGGTCCAAACTGCTCGAACTGGGTATTTCATTCCTACTTTCCTTTTCTTTAGGAAAGAAGAAATCCAAAGAACCAACCTGTTTGGGTTGTTTATGTCAATCAATTTGTCTAGTAGCGTGGGATGCGGGACTGAGTCAAACGCTTTGGTTATATGCAAGAAGATAATGCCAATGCTTTCGCCTTTTTCTTTTGCCATAAAGATATCATCTATGAGATTAATGACTGGAAACAGGTGATTTCTGCCTTTACGAGAGCTATAGGAGTAATCTGGCAAAAGCTTGTTTGATTCCAGAAACTGTTGCAGTCTGTTGTTAATCATGCGCTCAACTATCTTTATTAAACAAGAAGTTAGCGCGATCGGCCGATAACTTGAAGGGGAGTCAGAAGGCTTTCCTGGCTTCAGGATGGGATAGATGATGCTGTCTTTCCAACTCAGCGGGATTATACCAGTGGTCCAAGAAGTGTTGATTGATCCCAACAAATAAGTTAATTGACTAGAGCTAAGTTTGAGGAAGTTGGGATTGACTAGATTGTCCGGTCCTGGCGCTTTGCGTTTGGCTCTGAGTGTTGAGTGAAGGGCAGTAAGTGAAAAGGGCTTTTCCCATGATGAGCGAGAGATTTCAGGGCGATGAGTAGCACATAAGTGTTTTGGCCAGGGATGATCATTTGTTGGTTTGGGTCCAGCTACGAATGAAAGGATGACTTTTGCCGTTGTATCCAGTGCAAGGATAGTTCCATCGCAGTCTTTAACTACCTATATCCTCTTCATCTTTCACACCTAATTTAGCCTGGAGCGTATTCTCGGATTTACATGGTAGTGATCACTTCCCGATCAGTATTTCCCTGAGTTCTTCTACTTTTTCCAACCCTCTACCACATTGGAAATTGGATAAAGCAGACTGGCAGGTCTTCCAATCCCATCTATAGTTTGAGAATAAAACACCCTTTCCATCTGTAGACGAGGCTGTAGAGGATTTCACTTCCCGCATCCTCCATGCGGCAGAACAATCCATCCCTAAGTGTGGATCCTCTTACACGAAAATTCCAGTGCCATGGTGGAATGAAGAATGTGCCCTAGCGGTTCGAGATCGTAAGAGAGCTCTCCGCATTTTTTCCGCACAACCCACTCTTGAGAATCTTATCACTTACAAGCAAAAAAGAAACTCTGCTGGAGCGATTATATCTCCTCCATTAATAAGAACACCCCTCTTCAAACTATCTGGAACATGATTAGGAAAATAAATAGGAAACGACTCCCGAATAAACTCCCTTCTCTCATTGAAAATGGTCATATATACTTTGACCCGATCGAGGTAACTAATATTCTCGGAAGGACATTTGCTGAGGTTTCACAACTAAAACATTACTCAGCCTCCTTTCAAAGACGAAAACGTATCGAAGAATCGCATGCTATAAATTTTAATTCTCGAAACCTCGAAAAATATAATCTCCCGTTTACTTTACGGGAACTGCAGTATGCCCTTCGTTGCTCCAGAGATTCTGCCCCAGGCCCAGATGGAATTTTATACTCTTTCCTGAAACATCTCACGCAGAAAGCTTATGCTTACCTTCTTTCGTTGTATAACTACATCTGGTCCTTAGGAGAGATTCTATCTGTATGGAGACAGTCAATTGTTATTGCCATTCCAAAACCAAATAAAGACCGTTCTTGCTCTGCAAATTACCGACCAATAGCACTAACTAGCTGCATGTGCAAGGTCTTGGAAAGGATGGTCTCCGTCCGGCTTATGTGGTATCTGGAAAAAACCCACCTGTTGTCTAGGTTTCAGTGCGGTTTCCGCAAATCTCGCTCTACTGTTGATCACCTTATTCGGTTGGAGCATGAGATTCAGTTCGCACAGAGACATAGACAACATATCGTAGGGGTTTTCTTCGATCTGGAAAAAGCCTACGATACGACTTGGAGGCATGGAATAGCAATACTTTTGCGAAAGTACGGCCTTACAGGACATCTTCCCTCTTTCCTGTGTAATTTCATGACGAATAGAACCTTCCGAGTTCGCGTTGGGTCTACGCTCTCAGGCCCTTTTACGCAGGATAATGGTGCCCCACAGGGAAGTGTGCTGAGTCCCTTCCTTTTCCTCATTGCTATTAATGAGGCTTGTTTACAACTTCCCTCCACTGTGTACTATTCACTGTGTTGACGATATCGCCATTTACTGTCGAGGGTCCTCAATGTTCTTTATTGAGCGTCAACTGCAATTGGCCATCAACAAGCTTGTTACCTGGAGCAACGAAGTAGGCTTTAAATTTTCACCCCCAAAAAATGGCCGTTCACTTTTGTTTTTTGAGAGGTCTCCATCCAGACCTTACACTTTATGGATCCCGTATTTTAGTGGTGGACTCCCATAAATTCTTGGGTCTGACCTTTGATAAAAAATTATCATGGCTCCCACATCTTCGCAATCTAAAGTCGAGATGCTTACAAGCCATGAATGTTTTGCGCTCGATTTCCTTTACCAAATGGGGCGCTGATAGGAAGATGCTCCTTTTTTATATGGCTCCCTAGTTAGGTCTAAATTAGACTATGGATTATTGTTTATGCCTCAGCTTCAAAAAGTATTTTGAAGCTGTTGGATCCCGTCCATAACATAGGGATAAGAATTGCCACAGGAGCTTTCCAAACAAGTCCAGTACAGAGCCTTTATGTGAATGCTTCTGAACCCCCGTTATGGTACAGAAGAGCCAAACTCCTCCTCAAGTATGCTCTTCGCGTATATGGTGAAAGTCTGCATCCAGCTTTTGCCTGTTTATTCGATAAACCCAGGATCCCTCCCCAGCATACTTTTAGAAGCATAAACAATTTATTCCAAAACCTTCTGGGGAGCTTGAACATCTAATTTCCACCATGCATAGCCGAAAGGCCAGCGATGTTCCTCAATGGATTCTCCCTAAAATTATAACCTTTTCGCTGAAAGAAGCCGAAATTCGGTCACTTTTTAAGAATTTTTTAGAAGCTCTTCCAGACGGATATCACATACACAGATGGGTCCAGATCAGATGATGGAGTCGGCTGTGCATTTCTCATAGACAATTCGTTTTTTTCTTATCATTTGCCAAACGAGTTTTCCATCTTCTCAGCGGAATTGATAGCGATAGCCAAAGCGTTAAAGTTCTCTTTTCAATATCCAAATTCCAACTTCTGGATATTCTCTGATTCTCTGAGCTCTTTGCAATCGTTGGAATCATTCAATTCCGAAAACCCTTTTGTCAAAAGAATCCAGGAATACCTGCATTTCCTGGATTCCCAAGGTACCAGAATTTATTTTGTCTGGATCCCTAGTCACATGGGTATCCAGCAAATGAACGGGTCGATAAGGCGGTAAAAGACGCTATTACTCAGTTACCGATCTCAGAATTGCTTTCAATCCCTGAGCATTTATACCCGGTGATTTCTAAGAAACTGAGATCTTCTTGGCAGGATTCTTGGCCTCTGAACCCTGCTAATAAATTATTTGAAATAAAGAATGCCATCACACCGTGGTCATTACCTTGTCTAACAAACAGGCGAGAAGATGTCGTTCTTACACGGCTTAGGATTGGTCACAGCCGTCTTACTCACATCCATTTATTAAAAAAAGAACCAGCTCCATTGTGTTCTTGTGGAGCAATGCTGACTATTAAGCATATTTTAATCCTGTGCCCTTTACACACAAACTTACGACGCGCATTAGGGATGAATCATTCACTAGATTTTTTGTTGGGGAACATCCCTATAATTTTTAAAAAAGTATTTCTATTTTTAAAAATTATTCATGTTTTTAAATTCATATAGTCATCCTTTTATTGCTTTTGCATTGTATATATTTGATCATTAAGTATATGTTTTATTTAGTGCCCCTTACACACTAGTCATATTCACCAATTTTTATTAGGGGACAACCCATAAGAAAATGGACTTTAATCATTCATTAGTTAGTTAGTGCCCTTTTACACCCTAATTTTCATTATTCAGTAGAGCTATGTTATTCATGAGATCTATTATTAAGGGAGAACCATAGAAAAAAAAGGTTGGTTTTATAATTATTTGTGATTCTAAATTAACATAGTCCTACTTTTTATTGCTTTTACATATTTATAATTTACGTTTTTATTCATTCTTTTTATCTTTTAAACTTTTGGTCCATAAACTGTGGATATTTAAACTTTTTGTCGGGCGCAAAATGGCCGTAGCAGCTGACGCCCAAAAATTTCAACCAAACAACCAGTCTTTAACTGGTCGCTTCTGAAGAACTTTGAAGATTTTCCAGACGTTCCCCGGTCTGTCTTTCACTATAAGCTTCCTCCGGTATGACCTTCTACAGCCCTTTAGGAATCTCTTTCATTTGGCTTTAGTTTTCTTCAGTTCCAGCCAACATCTGTCGCACCTGCATTTTAGGTATTCTCGTTTTGCCTTTTTTCTAGCTTGGATAGCATTCTCACATTCGACGTTCCACCAACAGGGTCTAGGTATAGGAGACTTGACATACTTTTTTGAATTTCCCTTTTGAAAAGATGGCAGAAGTTCTACAAGGTCCAAGTTACAAGAGAGTGGTAGACGTATGGCGAGGATTCTGGAGCTAGAGGCGGAGTAGAAACGAGATTTTCCAAGACATGCGAGGAAACTGGCTGAGAAAGGACTCCGTTTGTAGGTTTACAGATGTTCAGTCTCTGTATAGTGAGGCGAATGGGGAGGTGGTCGCTTCCAAATGAACCGGGAACAACTTCGAGATACGTTTGGAAGGGGCAATCAAAGGATGAAAGGGCTAAATCCAAGTTCGCAGATGGCCATTACAGTCTGGCTGGAAAATATGTATGCGATGGGCTGTAAAGGATTTCGAAGTTATATTGGCTGCTAAGGTCTTCCAAATAAAGACCATTCGAGTTATATCCCTTGCAACCCCAAGCGGGGCTCTTCGCATTTAAATCACCCATGACAAAGAGCTTATGATCCTGATCCAATTCAATCTCTTCAAATACCCAAGGACGTAGATGTTATACACTGAGTGAGCATATTATTATGACCACCCTGGCAGTATCTCGTTGGGCCACCTTTTGCCTTTAATACTGCGGTGATTCTTCGTGGCATTGATTCCACGAGATGTTGGAAGGTGGTGGGATGAATCTGACACCATGCCTGATGGACAGTACTGTCTAGTTGTGCTAGATTGGACGGTGGTGGATCCAGCCGTCTGGTGGTTTGTTCGACTTCGTCCCAGAAATGCTCAATTGGAGTGAGATCTGGAGATTGTGGGGGCCACCGAAATAAGGTAAAGTCCGCCTCATCTTCCTGGAACTACTCCTGCACAATACGAGCTCTGTGGCATGGCGCATTGCCTTGCTGGAAGTAGCCATCTCCATTGGGGTACGCCATCAACATGACAGGATGGACTTGATCGGCGACGATACGGAGGTATGCTGTGCCATCCACACGTTGTTCAACACGTATTAACGAACCCAACGCATGCCAGGAAAACATTCCCCAGACCATAACACTGCCCGCACCGGCCTGAAGGGTTGTACTCATGCATGCGGGGTCCATGCTTTCGTGCTGTTTCCGCCAGATTCTCACGCAGCCGTCTGCATGATGTAACTGGAATCGTGACTCGTCAGACCACATGATTTGTTTCCACTGCTCGATAGTCCAGTCCTTGTGCTCCTGAGCGAATTGGAGTCGTTTCCGCTTGTTAGCTGCAGACAGCAAAGGTGTGCGGACAGGTCTTCGGCTTCTGTATCCCATACGATGCAGTGTGCGGCGGACAGTGCATTCAGAGACCGTTTTGGAGGACCCCTGATTAAGGTTAGCAATGATTTGATGCACAGTTGCCCTTCTGTTATCCTTTACCAGTCGTGACAGTCTCCGTTCTTTCCGATCATCAACCATCCGCGGGCGGCCACAACGCTAACGTTCAGACACCGTCTTCCGGCTAACCGTCCAGTATTTAAATACTTTAACGACGGCTGCTCTTGAGCACCCCACTCGCTCCATAGCTCCGAGCACCTACGATCATCCCGCGTTCGTTTACCCATAGTTGAAGAATGGAATACGTTTACTGTTGTCGACGACACTCAGCTTCCCTTTTTATATTGGTCCGGCCCGCTAGTAACATTGTGGCGAAGTCCGTGCGCGCATTTGCATAAACATGTCAGGTGGTCATAATAATATGCTCACTCAGTGTATAAGTGAATCCAAACTCCACTTAAGTAGAAAATAATGTCTATTATGGCCAGTTCACCAAAATTTATCGATAAATTGATAAAATGCAGTATCTTGTGATTTGTCGAAGTGAGGATTTCCCCCCCCCCCCCATGCTTGATTCTACTGTTCATATAAGTGATAGAATTAGGAAAACTGATAATGTGTTCTGGTTTTAAGAAGGTTTCACTTAAAAATAGAATTTTTGATTCTTTTGCTGTAGTAATACGTCTTCCCAGTTGGACATACATGTAAGTCCAGTGGAGAATGTCAACACAGTTCATTGTTCTTGGAGGCCTGGCCATCACTATACGGGAAAGGGCTAACCATTTCGCGCCACCAACTTAAAATATCCGAGAACCACACAGGAGAATGTGGGAATTTGGATTTTAGAATATTAAAAGCCGCTTCTATTTCTTTTGAATCCCCCTGATTGGTGGCTTCCATGAGCAAAGAAATGAATATTTTCAAACAATTTGTTGCTAGTTGATCTATAGTGTGGCTTCCTAGGTGAGACATGTTTGCAGGTTCCTGTAAGGGACTTTGATTCCTTTGATCAGTAGGTAAACATAAATTTGACTGGTCCAAAGGTGGATTCGCGGAGGCGTCTGTATTCTCAAGAGATTGTTGTTCCAATGTAAATGGCGAGAGCTGAGACCATTGGATTTGGGAAAGCGGAAGAGTGCTGTTTGACGGAGACGCTTGTATTGGGGAATGGTGCGCAAAAATGGGCGATAATTCATCTCGTCCACAAGTAGAGCATGTAACCCCAGCTAAAGTGTAGCGGTCATCATTATTTGTCGGATTTGACGGTTGTATGCCTTCAGGCTGGCAATTGACTTTCTGCCTTTGAGATTGGTACGTGGTGTCTCTTTGAGGCGACTTTTGTAAGTTATGGCGAGAGCGTTCAATCAATGTTGGCGGGTGAGTTGTCGTGGTGGCAGAGGCGTAGGACGTATGACCTGGGATCTCGTTGCCAAGCTCCATATCCACAAGTTTTTTTTGCCTCGTAGTAGGAGATATACATGTTCACCATTTTGATCCTTATACGGGCTTCGTATTTAAATTTTGGCAGCCTTTATAGTAAGAGGAATGGTTCATACTACAGTTGGCACACACAAAGAAACTGGAGTTGCACTTGTCTCTACTATGGTCAGGTGATAAGTATTTTGAACATAAAGGGACGTCAGAATCGGGACATCGGAATTTGGTGTGTCCCAGTCTGTGGCATACCGCACATTGCAAGGGTCTTGGCGGGGGGCATGTCACAGGGAAGGACTCATGTTCAAACTTTACTTTAGCAGACGGGATCGGAGAATTAAAGAATATCAGCAGCTTACCGTATCGAGCTCCCGGGTAGGGCGGGGCGAATTTTTTGATATCTGTAATCTTGTTCCCGCAGTCGGACAGGTTTCGCAGCTCTTCCAACGTGATGGTGTTTCTAATGCCAAAAATAAAGCCTACCGATGTCGTTAGAAATTTCGGGATTTCATAGTGTAAGCAGAAGCGGCCGATATCGGTGAACTTGAGACATGTCGCAACTTGTTGGTTTGATTGAAACTTAACAAAGAATTTCCCCGAATTTAATTTGGTGACGGATGGGGAAGAGCCAGTAAGCGACCAAATTGTTTTCCTTAAGAGGCCAGGGGAAAAGTTTTCCTCATTGGAAACGAACGTTGTCTCATTGAGGGAGAAATTGTTTGTGCTTTTGTTGTTTAGAAATCGAAATGAGAAGCCATGGCCAAGCAGCTGTAGATAATTGCTCCTCTGTAATATTTGAAGCAGGGGACAAATTAACAAGTGGTTGGTGTGAAGGTTTCTATACATTCGGCAGAGGCGCAGCATTCTGCGGCTTTCCAGGGTTATTTTCCTTGTTTAAGTTTTTCGCTCGATTCTTTTTTCTTTCACCTTTTTTGTCGTCTTTTTTGTTTCTTCTGGTCTTGCGGGACTTAGAAACAGAGCTGTCTGACAAATCTTCCATGGATACACTTTCCTATCTGACCGAGTGATTTTCCGTGTCGCGATGTATTTTTTTCTGGCGGGGGAATATCCTCCTTGCTTTTTGCAAAATCACTCCCTTCATCTTCCAAAAAGGAGCGTGTTCCCGAGCCCGAGGAGGGAGGTTCCCCATCGCAGCCCTCAAAAGTTACCGAGGCCTCTCTATTATCGTGCTTGACAAAACTACTGCGTAGTACCGCCTAATGTCAGAAGTGAAGACACCGAAGGTAAGACAGTTGTGTAGAAATTTGACTAATTTGCGTAGGCAGTGAGCCTGTACGTACTAAAAATTTAAATGGGAAGGAAGAAAGTAAAATAAAAACCAGCAAGGTTAAAATATGCGAGCTTGAGTAGGAATTAGGCTTGAAGCAAGACTCTAACGAGAGCCTTCTTCTTGACATTCGTTCAGCTCGGTGACTACAGGTAAAACCCGAGCCTGATCTAATTGCAGCCACAACATCGTCAGCCATTTTTTTTGTGGCGAGCTTGACTAATTGCAGTTCAGCAGTTTAAAAGGTGAATTTTTGTTTTGTTAGAAATAAAGTTTAACTAGCTCATTATTATGTTTTATTAAATATGCATTTAGGGACCATTAAAAAATTTATGAATTGCATTTCTTTATGAAGAAAACAAAAGAACTAATTGCTCATAGCGCTTGCAGCACGATGTCGCGTTGTGATTAGGCTTCGACCAATCGCAGTTAAGGAGAGGATAAGTGGAGTTTCACTATACTGTTTCGCTAATTGATAAATTTAGTTCGGAGATGGTCGAAATGATTCACTGGCACGTGTTCTTAAGTAGCCATTATGATACTCCTTAGAAATTTTCAAAGACTAAGGTATGGCATGTAGTACATCAATCAACTTATAACGACGAGTCATGAATGGATATAACGAATATTAATAAGTTCGAGATGGTCGAAACAGGTACAGGGGTTGGACAAAACTATGGAAACACCTAACAAAAAACATATTATCACCTTTAATATGGAGTTGGATAACCCTTGGCTTGTAGAACAGCTTGGAGCCTCCTTGGAATGGACAAATAGATATCCTGTATGATTTGTAAGGGAATCTTGTACCATTCTTCATGCAAAACAGTGGCAAGTTCCTTCAATGATGATGGAGGTGGATAGCGGGCTCGCAAGTTTCTTTCCAAAACAGACCACAAAGGCTCAATAATATTAATATCTGGTGATTGTGGGGGCCATGGCAGATGTGACACTTCACCCTTATGCTGAGAAAATCAGTCCTGGACAATGCGAGCTGTGTGAACCGGCGCCTTATCATCTTGGTAAAAGGCATCACGTTTGGGGAACAAAGTTTGCACCATCGGATGAACCTGGTCACACAAAACGTTGAGATAGTCCTTGGCAGTGATGTGGCCTTGCAGGATAACGATAGGGCCGACAGAATACCACGATATTGCTGCCCAAACCATGACTGAACCTCCACTATGTTTTACTGTTGGCTGCAAACAATCTTGATCATAAGCTTGCTTTGGTGTTCTCCAGACGTAAACTCGGCCAGCAGTTGGAAATAGTGTGAACGAAGACTCATCCGACCATATGACCTTTTTCCATTGCTCCAAAGACCAGGTTTTATGAACATGGCACCACTCTCTTCGGATTTTAGCATTGCGATCAGTGATCAGTGGCTTTGGGATTGCAGCACGTCCAGAAATACCCTGTTTGTGGAGTTCCCTTCGAACTGTTTTGGTGCTGACAGGGTTTGTGAGGGTGGCATTCAGTTCTGCAGTAACTTTTGCAGCTGTAGTCTTCTTATTACCTACCACAATCCTACGCAGCGTTCGTTTGTCTCGATCATCCAACACATTTTTCCGTCCACGCTGATGTTTATCAGACTTGGTTTTCCCACTCCTGATGTATGCAGTTGTAATCTTGGATACACTGCCTCTTTAAACACCAAACATTTCAGACACCTTGGTTATAGAAGCACCCACCATACGGCTCCAACAATTTGCCCACGTTCGAATTCTGTTAGTTCAGCCATATTGCACTAAAAACTCAACAGAATACAGCATAGAAACAAATGAAGCTTTTTATCTACTTGCTGAAGGTTTATTGCCAATACTAAATAGGGGTGATAGCAGCACATCACTCAAATTTGCATAAAATTTGCATTTTACTTCAGGCATGCATTTTCTGAGGTGTTTCCATATTTTTGTCCAACCCCTGTACATGATCTAATGATACCGTGAAAATATCATTGTATATTTTCAGTGCCAAAATATGACATGTAATAAATCAATCAATCATAGCAACTATTCAAGAATAAATGTGTATAATTATGCAGTGATGCAAAAATGGTTCTCTACATCCGATAAAAAGTAATGTCACCATTGTTGTCGTTCATTGTTCTTAGAACTGTTGATAATAATACAAGTAATTAATTTCAGTAGCTAATTGTTGTTAGGTCTAATGTTAATTACTGCTAATTGTTGGTAGGCCTATCTTTTTTAATGATTAATTGCTATCAACTGCAAATAGCTGTTACGTCTAAAGTTATTAAGCCTACCATTACCAAAATCTAATTACTACCAATAAGTAAGTAGGTAAGGGGTCTAACTTATCGAGAGCTAATTCCTATCATTAGCAAATTGCAGTTAGGCCTAATGTTACCAAAAGCAAATTGCCATTAGGCATAATATATTAACAGCTAATTGTTGTCAATAGCAAGTACTTGTTAGGCTTAATTAATGTTATCAACAGCTAATTGGTTTTAGGTATAGAGTTATCAAAAGGTAATGGCTATCAAAAACAAACTGCTGTAGGCCCAATGTCATCGAAAAGTATTTCTAGCAATAGCAAATTGCAGTTAGGCCTAATGTTTTGAAATGTAAATTGCTGTTGGCCTAATGTTTTGAAATGCAAATTGCTGTTAGGCCGAATGTTTTGAAATGCAAATTACTATGAGCCTAATGTATTAACAGCTAATTGTTATCTGCAGCAAGTACTTGTTAGGCCTAATGTTATGAAAAAGTAATTGACATCAAAACCAAATTGTCGTTAGCCCTAATATTGTCAATAGCTAATTATTATCAGTGGATAATTTTTTGTTAGATGCATTGTTGTCAAAGTTTATTACTAGTAACCGCGGTCTATTGATATAAATGTTCATCGAGCTCCACTGAAAAATGAAGCCAAAGTTTCTAGCTACTGATAGGGCGGGAGCTCCATTGAAAAGTGGTGCTGCATGTACGTACAATCAGTCCAACCTAAAAGTGACTACGTAACTCTGAAACTACTCGTTGAAATTCCATCAAATTTAAACGGTATACGCAGTTTTATGTACCCTATCATTTCCCCAAACTTCATTATTCTAGGTGCTATAGAATCCGAGTTATTAACTTGTTGATTTTAGTAGCGGCATTTTTATTTTTGTTCATATCTCTGTTATCGTTCAAATTCGAACCCATGTTCATATGAAGGTTTTTGCTTAGAATCATCCATTCCACCTCCTCTAAAAGTTTGTGACAAGGTTTCAGACTCATCCTGTATAAGAGATACGACAACCAATCACATGGGCGCCATTTTGTGCTAAACACGCTAATGAATTCATTTTTATGACGGCTTGGCCGTTTAGTCAATTGGTGTAATTTTTTTCTACTTTTCATACATTCTAAAATTTCAATAATACTTTCTTTAAATAGTTATTTCCTTGAAATAATGTAATTTTTTAAAACTATATTGTGCCGTTAACGGCGCTTACAAGGGGAGGACATAAACAACTTCCACAGATTTCAATGGGCTTAAACATTGAGGTTGGGGGCCATCTAAAAGTAACTCGTGTAAAAGGGTTTAGGTCAATACGGTTTCGTTGTTTAAAAAAGCGACGTCAAAAGAAAACCTAAAAAAGTGACGTCAAGGATTGCAGCTTATATCAGCTCCTCCCTCTTTCCTGTTTATATACTTAAAGAATTTGCACTAATTTCACCGGAACGGGTTAAGGCAATTGCCTGCGGTAGCGAAACTTGCGGGTTCGAATTTATCCTCTTACGTGCCTGTCTTTTTTTTTTTTTCAGTTGTTATAAGCGCCGGAAAAAAAAATGATGTTACCTGAAGTTTTATTGTTAGAAATAACTTGTTAATCATTTTTAAGTAAGAAATTGACAGAAAAGGTGGGGGGGAGCGGAGATTTCATTTCGTTAAATAATTTTTTTCCCTTCAATTAGCCATTTTCAGTTTTCTTGGGGGCGTGGCTTGCGCATGCGCTGTGGTTGCCTCCGACAGGCAGAAGCGTTTCCCATCTTCTCTGCTGCTTCTCCAAGCCAGCCGCGTATAAACGTTGGGTCGTGTAGCATCGTGTACAGCTTAAATTACCTTAAACGATTGAAAGAAGCTGATGTATTGAAGATACATAAAGAAGTCGTTGCTTCCGATGGTTCGGAGAAACTGATAAAGTCTCAGGCGAATGAACAAATCATCCTATACCAAAAGCAAGCTAAACCACAGCAGAAACCGGCTTCGGACCTTAACATAATAAATTATAAACCAAAATTCCTAATATACAATAAAAATTACATATTTGTTGTATATCATAAGTTTTATGTAATTATTTTTGTACCGTATATAAGGAATTTATTGTTTTGAAATAACCATGTTGTCATATTGATTTAATTATCTTGTTCATTTTAATTTTATGTATTTACGAAATAATGGTTATTTTATAAGAAATAGATTAATAATAATATTAATTTTTGCAAGGAGAAATATATCCATGAAAATAAAAAAAGGAATCATTTATTAAACAACAGACATCGAGGATGTATTTTAATTACTGTTTTCTTTGAAGAAAATAGCAACTCCTTCCGCGTCGATACAGTGGAAGCACATACATGTATTTATGAATTTCAATCAGGTTCAGTCAAGTCAAGTCAAGTCAAGTCAGCTCAAGACATTATATCAGTACACATGGCTATCTATTTTTTTTCTAGATGACTAAAAAACTTCACTAAAAAGGCTCCAAGAAACATCGTCGCTGATGCTTCGCTAAACAAGATGCCATGTTCGAGAGCCTTTCAACCCATGAGCACCTGCGCAATGAGAATCGGAACATAGCTTAAAACGATCAAAGCCACCTAGATAATTATTATTATTATTATTTCGCTCCTTTTTGCTTTTATCTTAGCTTGTTTTTTTATAGGTTATCTAGCTATGTTATAATAACCCAGTTTTGGGCTTCAGCCTGTTGGGGGCAACACGGGGCTTTTCGCTCCGGTTTCTTCTGGAGGGGTTTTTACATTATTAATAAATTATTATTATTATTATTATTATTATTATTATGTAGGTAGCCTTTTAATTGTTATTTAGGTAACCTTTCAACGATTAATCCTTGTAGTCTATGATCAGAAGGAACGCATGGGTGTATGTAAGCCTCCATAGTAAGGATGCAGCGTTTCATCGGGCAACACACATTATGCGATTATGCGTGCATGTATATCAGCCTTAACAAACAGTTTATAACCACGGATGAAGAAGTACTATAACGCAGTATTTCTTCATCCACGCAGCAGGAATCGGGAATTTCGAATATGTACTCGCCTCGGCTGTAGCTGAAAAACGCAGATGACTTGTGGCAGATCAGCTTGCCGGAAGTTGTTCTGCCTGTCGGAAGCAATGTTGGAGCATGCGCGCGCTCTCCTCCTCCCCTCTGCTGAAAAGACCTAATTCGTAAGAGAGCTTAAATCGATGCAACAAGCTCCGGTGATATCTGAATCAGCTAGCCACCCATTGTTGAAACACGTGATCGAGCATTCTGTGAAAACCAAAGGGGTAGGGGGTAGGCTAATGCTAAAAAAAGGACACAAGGGAATGAGAGAGTCGAACAGAGTGAACATGAGGGGATTCTTATCTGTGATGTAGCTACACGGTATTAACATAGAATGGACAGCTTAGCATTTCCATGGTAGTGACCTTGAAGCAGCGCTCCTAACGGATGGGTGGAATCTGCTGGCTGTTTAACCTGCGTTTCTATGGAGCATGCTACGACTTTTTCTAGATTTTTAATTATTTCTCGGTCTGTAATTGACGGAAACCACTAAGATCACATGGAAGCTTGAAATGAATGACATATAATCTATCGGCGTCAAGAAAAAAATTTTTCTACGAAGGAAAAATAGATATTCGCCTAATTAAATGCTTGAGTAACTTGCTTAGCAATCAGCTGACTGGTTATTAAGTTTACAGCATATAACTAAATCATTTAGACTTTGCAAATGTATTAATATATTTTCCGAAATATAGTAATTTCACTCCAAACTAATCTAATTTCAACAACAGAATTAATTTGACTTTAATTTGTTTTTATTGAAAAAGTGAGAAGCAAAATAAGTGACAAAAGCCATTAGAATGTAACTTTTAACTATATTATATACACTTAAAGATATACATTTAGATACACTGTATATTTTAACGGTAAAATTACATTGAAGTAAATGATGTTGACGAAAATTAAGAAACTTCAGACTTCAACAAGATAATATAACAAAAAACAAAATTCATAAAAACTGACAGTTGATTATAATTAATTTACATTTAATTTTAAACTCCATGGGAAACGAATTACTATTTAATTCGAATTCATCTTAAAGAATTCAGTTTCTTTAATAATGTGAGGGTTTAAAAGATAACTTTTCATTTTTCATTTAACGAACAAAAGTATATGAGAAAAGGACGAGACACAAAAACCCTGACAATTTTTTTTAGTGTCATGAACATAAGAAACTAACAAGTTTTTTAGTTATACAATTAAAAAAACATCACGAGTAAAAGCTTTCATTTTCTTTATAAACATACAAAAATTCTGAATACATTTCACCAAAAATATGTTAAATCAAAAATTAACTTTTTTCTTTAATAATATCTAAGAAGCGGGTCGGTTTGAAAGTTTTAATAGATAAGCAAACATGTCTTAAATGTTTTTATTTTCATTGTATACATGAAACAAATTCATATACAGGCTTAAAATTAACTTCTTTATTTATTGAAATTAAAATGAAGAACGAAAAATATATTTAATAATGAAATATATTCGAAAAGCGCCTATTTCCCAATGCTATTCCTATGCTAACCGAACGCACGATTCCACCAAGCAAGTTATTCAAGCATTTAATTAGAGAAATATCTATTTTTCCTCCGTAGAAAATTTTTTTTTCTTGACGCCGATAGATTACACGTCATTCATTTCAAGCTTCCATGTGATCTTGGCGGTTTCCGTTAATTACAGACCGAGAAATAATTAAAAATCTATAAAAAAATCGTAGCATGCTCCATAGAAACGCAGGTTAAACAGCCGGCAGATTCCACCCATCTGTCGGAGGGCGCCACTATCTGCTCACTATCGTCGCTTAGCATGGGAAACGGCAAAGCTGTCAATTCTGTATTATTCTGTGGTATTACCACAGAAGCGACACTCAAGGGATTCCATGGTAGCAAGGTCGTTTACCTCGCCGTCAGAACCAACTCATATCCCTTAAGGGGCTCTTTCTTCTTTGGGAAGTGGTGAAAGTCGCAATGTGCAAAGTCTTTCATTTTTGAACTGCAATTTTTCATCTTTGAACTGTAGGCGCTGCAACGCCTCTGGTATGTGGTGACTCATGTGCGGGCGGCCGTTATCGTACTCCAGAAGAGGGTCCAAAGCTGCCATTCAATCCTGGTGTCGACAACAACTCCGGAATTCCTCTCCGACGGGTTCACCCAACTAGTCACGCGTTGGCGCAATGCGTGGAAAGGGATGGGGACTATGTCGAAAAGTGAATAGTGCATTACATAGAGGACAAATGTGAGTAGAAGATACAAAAAGAATTTTGAAAATCGGTTAACAAATAAAAAAGTTACAGCCATGGAGACCTTATTTATCAATCGCCCCTCGTAACAACTTGTATACAAATTTTGAACATAAGTGTAATTTTTCCCAATAGCTACTGTGATAAAAGCGAAATTAGTCAGCTTTTACTCTCTACTACCGTTTATTGCAAGAATTTATATTTTAGTTCGTTCGAAGTTAAATATAAAGACTAAAAGATCTTTTGATGGTATTTATCTTTTAAAAAGTATTAGTGTGTAGTGAAATTTAAAGAGTTGCCTTCGTTCATTCGCAATTCATTTGTGCTCTGGTGTGTCTCTTTTGTGGAATGATTTTGAAAAAATTTATTTCAGAATCTCGTACTAAGTTTAACCTCGGGTTTTGTTTTCTTTGATGAATGAAATTTTTCTTCATGTAAAAAATGGGTCCCAAATCAAAAGGGCATTTTTGCGTACCATTGGCTGCAATAATAACAGGAAATTATACTGGAAGTTTATTTAGATTTCCGAAGGATGAAGAAAGATAAATGAGAAGCACAAGCCATGTTTAATAACACAGGCCTGCGATGGAAAAAACACAAGGAAATGATAGCTTAGCATTATATATTTTTGGTGCTGATTTCAAAAATAATAATGAAAAATGTCTATCACGTCAGGATTTCTTGAAAAATTCAATTTTACTTGGATATCCGCAAGCTTATGAAGGTTAAAAAATTTGAGACTAGCATGATAACAAAGGAAAAAGAAGTCTTCAGTAAATTTCTAGGTAATTACAAGGATCCTGACTTGTAATGAATATGCTAGACAAATTTCAAGCGCTGGGTTGCTCCATGAGTATCAAAATACATTTCCTTCACTCACATGTGGACTTTTTAACTGAATATTTTGGGTCAGTCAGCGAAGAACAGGGTGAAAGGTTCCACTGTTGCCAGATAGTACATGCAAAATTGTTCGCGAGAATTCCTTTTCAAATAGGATTTTAGCAAAAATATCGATATCGATTTTACAAAAAATCCTGACGTGATGGAAGAAAATGGCGGCCATTTTCGAAATCAGCACACCAATAACATAAAAATCAGCGAAAACTTCTCTTGTATTTTTCAAAATTTCAATTTCGCAGGCCTGTGTAATTGATATATATATTCAGTCAATTTATATATATTGACTATATATTCCGGGTGATTCAGTCAATTTATGACCATTTCACTCGAATGACGTGCATTAGGGATAAACAATTGAAAGAATCTGAGCGCCATATCGAATTTCTAAATAGTTGGAGTTTTTTATTGTTGCAACGGCGCTGCATGAAAATCGTATTGTTGAAAAATGGCCCGCTTTATCAACAGTGCAGATATGCAAGGTTGTCGATTGGTATTTCGAGACAAAATCACCTGTAACCGTGCAAAAAAAGTTCCTGAAGGAGTATAAGTGTCGAGACGCAACAGGCAGGCAATCATGGATTTTGTCAAGCAATTTCGTGCCACTGGATGTGTTAAAGGCAAGAAAAAAGGCGGGAGCGAAGCTCGTGTTCGAACGGCCGAAGTTGTCGAAAATGTTCGCACAAGGTTGGTCGATTCCCCTACCAAAAAATCTGTTCGCCGCCTATCCATTGAAGAAGAGCTGTCGTATACCACGACGTGGCGAATTTTGAGAAAGGATTTACACCTGTTCCCGTATAAGATCCTTGTTTATCAGGAGTTAACAGACACTGGAAGACAGAAGCGACAACAATTTGCGATGGAGTTTGGAGCAGAAATGGAAGCCAATCGGGACATTGTGGACAACCTGTGGGTGACGTTAATAAACACAACCTGTGGACAACCATGAGGCCTTATTCCATCTGTCAGGTGACGTTAGTAAACACAACGTTCGTTTTTGGGGTTCCCAGCACCCTCATGAGATCCATAAGTCACCTCTTCATCCACGAAAGGTTATGGCATGGTGCGCGATTTCCAAAAGAGGCATCATTGGTCCGTTCTTTTTTGAGGGCACCTTAACGTCACAGGTTTACCTTAACATGTTGGAAACCTTCTTCATCCCCAAGTTGCGAAGGAGGCGTATACCTCTTCGACATCAATGGTTTCAACAGGATGGGGCTAAGCCTCACACCACTAATGAAGTGCTAGACTTTCTCAATCAGAAATTCGGAAATCGTGTCATTTCAAACAGGTTTCCAGATCGATTCGGGGGTGGCTTTCTTTGGCCCCCTACGAGTCCTGACCTAAGCCCATGTGATTTTTATCTCTGGGGGTTCCTTAAAGACAGTGTGTTCACTACAGCACCAAGAACCCTAGACCAGCTGCGACAAAGCATCGTCGACTGCTGCACCCTTGTGGATGCAGAAATCCTGGATAGAGTTATGAACAACTTCACCATTCGGCTGCGAGCA
>JAHWFO010030244.1:92546-129976 GCA_023313115.1 Rhysida immarginata
AGAATACGCTCACGAAGTTTTTTATACATATTGTGGGACACCCTGTATATAGAAGACTAGCAGAGGACCCGGCGTTGCCCGGGATAATTACACTTGTAGGTTAGCAGGACAATCTCAAGAAGATAAATTATAACTTCAAATTGGTTAAATAATAACTCAATCAATAAAACACAGAGCGAAGGGACTATCCATTCTTAGAAAAATCCGAAAAACAGGAATTCTAGGTGATATACCGGGACATTATCTAATCTCTTGTTATCGGCCTCGGTGGCTCAGTGGTTGCGTGATCGCCTCTGATGCCCGAGCACGCGGGTTGGACCCCGGCCGAGGACGACGAGGATTTTTTCAGGGGTGAAAATCCTGAGATCACGCACTTCCTTCGGAAGGGAAGTAAAGCCGTTGGTCCCGTGTAGTCGTTTGCCGGCTGCACGTTAAAGAACCCTTGCGAGGCAAAAATTGCGACCTCTATAACGCCGTCCTGAAATGACCATAGCAGTTGAAAAGGACGTTAATACCAAACCAAACCAAACCTAATCTCTTGTTGACTTACCTCAGATTAAAATGATATCCATCTACACAACCAGGAACATCACTGGATACTTTAGACCCAAGTTTTTCTTGCCCTTGACGTAGAAGCTTTTATACCCTCTTGCTCTATTCGAAACTCCCGTTGTTCAGATGTTTCCAATGCCCGTATAGATTTTTCTGTTTCAGCTGCGGAGTTTCTCTGACCAATACTCGTTCTTTCTCTTTCCTTTCCAGGCACATAAATTTTTGCCAGTCGTCTTACCGTTTGATAGTGAGCTGAAGGGAGACACGTCTGACTCCGTTGCCTTCTTCGAAACGAACGTTCAATCATCGCATTATCAGCAACTCAGTTTCCAAAATATTCACATTCACATTCACACAGTTTCCACAATTCACAAATCCAAATGTATTTTTATGAAATGTTTGGATCTGATGTACTACCAAATAAGCTAGGTGATAATCCCGGCGTGGCTCTGACTGTTTTTTATTTATTAAATTTTGAAATACCTTAAAAATAAACACATGAAAACGCTTAGAATTAATACAGTAAAAATTGTTAATGAAAATTCGAAAAAATGTTTTTTAGAGGCTCACGATGGATGGATCTCTCCAGGTATGCCACTGCTTGTCTAAATAATTTCTTAGCCACGTAATCTTACGTTAGATGTACACTTGATGTCGTTGCAATTCCCACCGTCTGTTGTGAGGCCTGAAGTTTAGAAGGTGATGAATAGGGCTGACCGTGACCTGCGATAGAGGTTTTTCATTGAAACGAAAATGAAAGTAAATTTTCTATCTGCCAATAGGGCGGCGCTGCAGGCGCAGTTGGGCCGATTGTACATGCAGCGCCATTTTTCAACAGAGTTCCCGCCCTATCGGGACTAGAAACGTTAGCTTCAATTTAACAATGGTTGGTTGGTTGGTTTATTAGAATTTTGGCGTCGACTACTAAGATCATTTCGCGCCTTTTACACAAGTTATATCTGTGCGCAGCCGGGACAAACACAAACATTCATGCCCATGCGGACTCGAGAACTAGAAAGCCTCCGCCATAGCCCTCTCGGCCATCTGGCCGGCCATTTTAACAATGGAGCTCAATGGCCATATCTATAGACCGTGGTTAAAACTATCGATACTATCGCCCATCTCTAGCTCAGACAACAATGGTTAGGCGACTTTTCAGTTTCGGCAATATGCTTCAAGTCGGCACCAAAAATGCTTAAACGTGCAACAACAATGCGAAACTGTTTCCGTAACTCTAGAAGTGAAACAACAATGCGCTGTTTACGTGGTGTCGTTTTTGAAGTGAAACTTCTTATGAGGCGCCAACGACTTGGGGAGTGAAATGATATACTCTGTCCAACGAAAGAAAACTGGGCGTGTCCATTTCAGTTTCTAATTTCAATTGTTAGCAATTGTTAATTTTACTTAGCAACAATGTCTAACAATTGAAATCAGAAATTTAATTCGACACGCCCAGTTTTTCTTTCGTTGAATAGAATATAGAATGAAACGTTTTTCCCGTAGCGGAAGTGACGTAGTTCCAATAATCCAACCTTCATTGTTTTCAACAAACGCAAAACACTGATTGTTAACATCCGAGATGGAGCGTGACCAGTGACGTATATTAAAGATAGACTCCGAATTCTATTGTTAACAACAGCAAAAAGTGAAGCAAATTGAGCCATGATAGTTCTGGGCAGGAGTGAGCCGTGGAGTAATTAGCTGTCTGGCTGATTTGTTTTTGAAAATTTTGGGCCCGAGGAATTATTAATTCAAAACCATTATTCAAAGTTGTTCTGCGTACAACTGTACAAACAGACAAGAAAAAGGATCAGAAATCATTTTCCACAAAAATAAATCAAAAATACGTAACTAAAATGAAAATACGTTACTGAAAGACAATCGAAACGAAATTGAAATTGAAACCATGATCAAAAAATTGTTTATAAAATATAATAAAATACTTCAAATACAAAGTAAACGAAAAGATAAACTTATCACTCCGTGAACGGCGCGTGAAAGAATTATTAATCAGCTACTCTCGTGTTTAGCCATGTGTTTTGCATCATCTTCACTCACTTTCAGCCATGACAGTTCTGGGCATGGAGCTTCCCAATTTGCTTCAAGTTACAACAATAGGATTCGGAGTCTATCTTTAATATACGTCATTGAGCGTGACCACCGAGAGAGAAGCATGGAAGAAGGAGATAAGCCTTATCTCCTTCTTCCATGGAGAGAAGACCTCCGCATTGAAATGTAATACATTGTTACATCATCATAGATAGTGCAAATTCAGGGTTTATTATTTTTATGATTGTAGTTACCTGAATCAAACGGAGTGTGCGGCGCCAAAAACAAGTGTAGAAACGCATAAGAGCGTATAGAGCTCGTAGACGAACTAACAAAGCAATTCCAAACAAAACAAAAATAAAATAAATAAAACGGAAGCTAAAAAATCTACAGGATGCTTACGCCCCTCCGTGGGAACTACCTTGACGTGGTGGAGGGGCTTGAGTGCCTCAGTGACGCTAAGGGCTATGCTGGATTGGGTCACCCATGCCAGACAGGCCTTAGCAGAGAGGCCAGACTAAAAGTGTCCGGTCGGTTGTAGACCCTCCCAAAGGGACCGGTGCTCGCAGTGGAGGCATGTTTTGACATGGCCTCCATTGCGACCAGTACGTTCAACTGCGTGTTTGCCGTGCGTAGCGACCCTACTTCTTGGGAAAGGGGGATCCTGGGGGTTGAATGAAGGCTTTCCGGAACAATACACCACTTTGGCCCTTGCTTCTCGGAAGGATGGGTGGTCTGGATGAGCCCGTCCAGATCAATCGGCTTAGGGTTAGATCAATCTGGATGAGCTTCGGCCATAGGGTTAGACGTTGCCTATATCTTACTCGTATCTCTGGTGCCGATGTGCATCCCCTTGTTGAGCTCGGTGGTGGGTGGAGAGCGAGGGAGATGAAACTTTACTCCACTTACTATGGGTAAACAAAGTCATAAGCAAGAAAATCTTAAACAAAAGAATGGGATCGAAATTGAGACCGCCTAGGAATCCTAAGTTTCTTGAGATAAAACTGGGGAACGGGGATTCATTTAAGACTCTCTCACTTTTCTTGGTTGCAAAGGAATTAAAACGGGTAGTGGGAGATACAAAGACCATTAAGAGCCATCTTCTAGTTGAGGTCTCTAAGGATAAACAGGCTTCAGCTCTTCTATCCTTAAAAAAGGTTCGCGGGGGAAGTGGTCTCGGTTTTCCCTCACGCAACCTTGAACTATAAAAAGGGAGTATTTACTTGTCAAGATCTGGAAGGTATGGAGGATGGGGAAATCCTCGCCGAATTGGACGATCAATTAGTTGTTGACATTCGTAGGATCGTTCCAAGGAGGGGTGGAGTTTCCCAACCTACCAATTCATTTATTGTCACATTCGAAGGAACAGTGCTACCATAGACTAAATATCTCGGATATATCATATGTAGAATGAGAGCGTTTATCCCCAACCCGTTACGATGTCTTCTTAATTGTCAGAAATTTGGTCACACGAAAGTTAACTGCCGTTCTGATGCAGTTTGTTGTAAATGTGGCATGCCTGGACATGAAATGGAATCCTGTCAAAATGAATGCCGCTGCTGCAATTGTAAGGGTGCCCACTTTGCCCTCGCAAGAGATTGTCCTAGGTGGCGGAAGGAAAAGAAGATTCAGGAGGTGCGTATCATCAAGGATCTGTCTTTTCCGGAAGCGCGTAGGCAATTTGAAAAGAGTGAAACCAAAAGTTTTGCATCAGTGGTTAAAAATCGCATTTCTGTGCAGTCTGTTGGGGTATGACAGATTTAAGTTTTGTAGATTTTTCGTGTAGACCTACCTCCAGCATTCCATTTGCCACCACCAACCAGAAAGCGGGTTCGCCTCCAAGATCTAATCCCAAATCTTTGGAAAAAGAAGATGGCAAGAAACATCCGTCAGAAGTGGCATCTTCCTCTGACACTTATAAGAAGCGTGTTGTGGAAGCTACACCAACTTCCCCAATATTGGGGGGAAATTCAGATTTTGCTCTAAGTTTACAGCAAACGCATGGAGATGGTCCAGATGATGCCATAGAAGTAGATATCCCAGATGAGGAACGACGGGAACTTTCCACTTCTGTGGAATGATCAATATATAATTGTAAGTAATGACAACAATACTGCAGTGGAATATCAGGGGATTATATTCACGAGGACCTGAAATTTTTAATGAAGAAACAGCAGTTTTTCTGTATGGCAATACAAGAAACCTTTTTGACCCCGCAACAAAATCTGTTTATTCGGGGATATCATCTAGTTAGGAAGGATGCCGAATCTGGAGATAGAGCATTTGGTGGAGTGGCTATATTAATACATTACTCTGTACCATTTACGAATATTCCTTTGGCCACACAATTACAGGCCGTTGCTGTTAGAACAAATATCGGATCTCGTCTGTTGATAATGATCTGCTCTATATATTTACCACCTATGTGCGTAATTAAGGATACTGACATCATAGATTTAATCTCTCAGCTTCCGCATCCATTTATAATTTTAGATAATTTCAATAGTCACAATCCTTTATGAGGTTCAGTATATTTATCCCCACGAGGTGATATGATAGAAAAAGTTTTACAGACATCTAACATTAATTTATTTAACGATGAGTCTCCTACTTACATGCATATGGCTAATGGAACGTTATCGTGCACTGATTTAACCCTATCATCCCCTTCTTTATCAATATACGATATTTTAAATGGATTGTGTGTAACGACCTTTGGGGAAGTGATCATTTCCATATTTTCATTGATAAACTTTCTCCTTTTCCGTTAAATGGTCATACACCTAGATGGAAATACAAAAATGCAGATTGGTTAAAATATCAGGCTCACTTCCGGGATCTAACATTATCTCAAACAGAAACAATCGATTCCACAGTAGATAAATTTACAAGGCATATCTTAAATGCAGCGGATGAATCCATTCCAAAGACAACTAGGATATTCCACAAAGTCTATGTTCCATGGTGGAATGAAGAATGTGCTAAAGCAGTGAAGGAGCGTAAAAGAGCCTGACGGAAATTTAGAACTAGTCCTACCCAGGAAAATCTTATTAAATACAAACGACTATGTGCCATATGCATAGATGACCTTTAATAGAAACACATCTATCACTGACATTTTATCCCGAAGTATGTAAAGGCTCCTTCCCCTGTTTTACATTTCAATGGTATAGAATTATTTGATCCTGCCGAGACATCTAATATATTAGGATCGTCATTTGCAGCTGTTTCGGCAACTTCTAATTATACTACCAAATTTCAATCTTTGAAGACTCAAGAAGAGAAAGCCCCATGAAACTTTCAAAATCATACATCCGAAAGTTATAACTCTCCCGTTTGTATATGGGAATTAAAACATGCACTTCAACAATCAAAAGACACGGCTCCTGGACCCGATAACATTGCTTACATCATGATAAAGAAGCTACCACATTCAGTATTAAGTTTTTTATTAAGCATATTTAATAAGATTTGGGATTCTTCTACTTACCCAGATTCCTGGAGAGAAGTCACTGTTATTCCATTACCAAAACCGGGAAGAGACTCTAAACACCCGAGTAATTACTTCCCTATAGCACTCACTAGTTGTCTAAGTAAACAGATGGAACGCATGGTATACAACCGCTTAAAGCCATGATCTTATATCCTACTTTCAATGTGGTTTTCGTAGAGGTCGATCTACCTACAATGACTTAGTCAAACTAGAAAATGATATTAGTGGCTGTCTTCTTTGACATCGAAAAGGCTTATGATACTGCATGGCAATACGGTATTCTTAGGCAACTATATGCTTTTGGATTCCGAGGTAAATTGCCACTATTTATTAGAAGTTTCCTTAGCAATCGTTTATTCAGAGTTCGGGTTGGGTCATCTGTTTCACAATCCTACAGCCAAGAAAATGGCGTACCACAGGGTAGCATACTTAGTCCACTTTTGTTTCTTATTGCAATAAATGAGGTTTCTGTACGAATTCCACCCTTAGTAGCACATTCCATCTTTGTTGATGATCTGGCCATATATTGTAGAGGTTATGCCATCAACTCAGTGGAACGAAGACTGCAATTAGCAATTAATAATATTAATCAGTGGTGTGAAAAGACGGGCTTTCGCCTTTCACCAGTGAAAAGTGTGGTAATCCACTTTTGTCGAATACGGGGATTACATCCTGACCCGTGTTTAAAGCTTGATAATGTTACGCTTCCTGTTATGGACAGTAATAAGTTTTTAGGCTTGATATTTGACAAGAAATTAAATTGGAATTGCCATATTAAATCATTGAAGAAGAAGTGTAACCAAGCTATGAATTTATTAAGAACTCTATCCCGTACTCGTTGGGGAGCCGGTAGAGATACTCGTATGCTATTGTACCGCTCGTTGATAAGATCCAAAATGGATTACGAATGTTTCGTATTCTCTACAGCGTCTAAAAGCACTCTGAAATCTCTTGATGTT
Source organism: Rhysida immarginata (assembly GCA_023313115.1). Lineage (NCBI taxonomy): Eukaryota > Metazoa > Arthropoda > Chilopoda > Scolopendromorpha > Scolopendridae > Rhysida > Rhysida immarginata. The sequence continues at coordinate 99,600 of JAHWFO010030244.1, forward strand.
ATACACCATATGGGCATTAGAATAGCTTCAGGTGCGTTTCGAACTAGCCCAATAGAAAGTCTATATGTTTGAACTAACGAACCCCCCTTAACTGTAAGACGCTCGAAACTTTTTCTACGATATGCTACATGTATTTACAGCCAATTTAGCGATCCTGTACACAATATCCTGTTCGAAGCATTAGATCTCTTTATAAATAAACCACGATTAGCAGCGAGCATAGGTTTCCGCTTAAAAGTTTTATTGCAAAAACTTAATGTCACCCTCCCAGATATGAACACGAAGAAAATAAGTAATATACCTCCATGGCAAATATCTCCTCCAGAGTATCATGAAAATTTCCCTGGAAAGAAAGCACAACTTCTTCGGGAGGAAGTAAAAGCAACCTTCTCTAACTTCCTTGATAGTTTATTGGATACTACCAATATTTATACAGATGGATCTAAAACCGAAGAAGGAGTGGGATGTGTTTTTCGGTGTGAAGATGAACTAAAATCTTTTCGATTAGCGAACCACTTCTCGGTATTTACAGCTGAATTGATTGCTATAAATAAAGCATTAGAATACGCAGTGTCTAAGGAATTCAAACACATAATCGTATTTACGGATTCTAAGAGTGCTCTACAAGCCATTAGTCAGTTTGGACCACGCTGTCCTATACTCCAAGAAATACAGGAGATTTTATATAAAATACAGGCACACGGGACAGTGATATCTTTTGGTTGGGTACCAAGCCATATGGGAATTTCGGGAAATGAGATAGTAGATAGCGCAGCCAGAGATGCAATACATTTAAATAATATATCTGAGATTCAATCGTTACCAGAACATGTTTATCCTCTTATATGGAGGAAATTAAGTATCTGGCAAGAGAAATGGAACGACCTTCCATACAACAAACTTCGGGAGGTCAAGCCTAAAATTGGGTTCTGGATGACAGCATCATGCGCTAATAGGCGTGAGGAAGTGGTAGTGTGTCGTCTTAGGATTGGACATTGTAGGTAACTCACAAATATTTATTAAATCGTGAGAGGGTGCCACAATGTTCTTGTGGGAAAATCCTGACAGTAAAGCACATATTAATTGACTGTAATTTATACACTCCACTGAAGAATTGTCTGCAACTTCCGGCCAGGATAACGGATATTCTGGGAGATATGTATATTATAAAAAGAGTGTTAAGATTTCTTAAAATAATTCACTTATACAAATTCATATAGTAGACAGATAATCTTGAGCTAGAAGATTTTAACTTGTAAATATTTAAAATATAAATTTTAACTTTTTACTTTTTATCAATTTTATTAGCACAGTTCATCTTTTTAACTATATTGTAAATATTGGGTTATTGTTTTTATTTGGATGGTAGTATTTTAGTTGTTTATTTAATTCGTACATTGTTGGTGTGTGTTATAGATGGAAAATGATTTTGGATGAGCATATTTTAAGTTTCAATTTTCTTTTAACCTGGTGTTGGGCGCAATGACCGTGTAGTCGACGCTCCCGTAAAACTTAAACCAACCAACCAACCAACAGGACGCTTACGAAATTTTCGAATTCGTAAACGACAGCAGTTGGAATCAAATCCGCCATATACAGGGTGATTATAATTAAAAGTTTAAGTTTTAAAACGCTATAAAAAAAGAACCACTTAGTAGAATGGCGTCCAATTGGAACGAAATGTTATTGAAGAAGGGGGAAAGCTTATGGCATAAGATAAAAGAGTAGGTCCAAATTTTAGCAACAGATGGCGCTGTAAGCGTCAGAATATGTAAATGAAAATACCTGTCATGCGCTCCTCCGCACATTGCAAATCCAGTGAAGCAGCTGCTGAGGCGGCATTTCGGAAATGCTTAGAATTATCAGCCGTCATTTCCCTACAGCCTGGCCGCCCCGATCACCTGATCTTAATCCGTGTGACTTCTGGCTGTGGGGTTATCTGAAAGATGTTGTGTTCAGTGCTCCGATTGCAAACTTAGCGGAATTGAAGGCACGCATTGCGCAACACTTTCTGAACGTGACGCCGGAGACACTTCGATCAGTTGTGGAACATGCTGTTTCTCGATTTTAACTTGTTGCACAGAACGCTGGACAGCATATTGAACATGTTTTGCGCCAGTCTCCCGCAATTTAAAAAACTGATTTGATGGATGCTTTGCACACTGAACAGTACAGTTGGTTTAACGTGTAACTTACACCTTAGCCTTTGTTTTACCATTCATTTGTCATTTGTAGGCGAAATTCTCATGCTTACACGCCATCTGTTGCTAAAATTTGGACCTACTTTTTTTTCTTATGCCATAAGCTTTCCCTTTTCTTCCGTTCCTATTGGACGCCATTCTACTAAGTGGTTCTTTTTTATATAACGTTTTGAAACTTAAACTTTAATTATAATCACCCTGTACATCTGTAAAAGGACAAAAACTCAAAATACCATGAATATACCACGTAGCACCGCACAACAAAGGTAATTTTGATAAAATAATGCAAAGCGGTAGTGAACACTGTTATTTATCAACGATGTTATTGTTGCGGAGCGAAAACCATCACGGCCTCCCAGAAACTACCAGGCCTGAACATGACGTCAATACTGTATTGTTGAAGCACTAAGATTGTGACGTTGAACTAACTTCTGTAATAGCACCACCAGTTTGACGTAATAATGTTTTATCTTTTCCATGTTCAGGCCTGGTAGTATCTAGAAGGCCGTGAAACCATCCGTAAAATTCGAAGTTCAGTGATTGTTGATTTAATAAAGTCATTCCGCATTTTCGCATTTAATGTCAATGATTGTTAACATCGTTCTGGCAATGCAATAACACGCATTTTCAACTTTTTTTTAAAAGCTTTTATTAACCTTGCAATGTTAGTTTGTTTAGGTCAAATCTTGTAATCAATATTAAACCAACTTCCCGACAAGCTAGGGAGCTGAAACTTGACACACATACAAGGATCGATGACAATTTATGTTAAAAAAAAATTTTCAAATCGGTTCACTGGTTCGTGTTCTAATGGTACAAATTCATTACTACGAATTGTTTGTTGTGACAATTGGACAATTCGTAATGGCGAGAGTTAAATGTATCTATTGTTTATTGTTGCAAAATTAAGCTTTATTGTTGCCAATAAATAAAACATTTTAAAAACTTGGTTTGAAAAAACCCTTTTCCTCTTACCTTGTTTCATTAATAATTTTTGGATTAATTGCATTGTAGACCTCGTTTCAATGTCAAAAGTACACATTTTAGTTTATTTTATAAAACACTATTTATATTTCTCTAAAGTTTTTATAACAATTTTAACATTTAGAATAAGACATTGTACTGTTGCTAGATCATAAATTTGTATTTGTATAAAATACTTTGGATTTTTTTAAATAAATCTTTTATGTTTTAAATGATTGTGTTTTAATCATTATTAGTAACTAATCCTTTGCACTGATTACATAATCCAATATTTTCACTGACTACGAGGGCTGTAAATTAAGTAATGACAACATAGGTATAAATCAATTTTTAATGAACTTACAAGTACAATTGCATTACATTCCTTCTATGTAATCACCAGCAAAGCTTATAACCTTTTGCCAAATGTCGGGAAGCCGTTGTAGACCAGTGGCATGGTGTTGATTGTTGATGTGAGCGACCGAGCGCCCTACTGCGTGAGTACAGATGAAACGTCATGAAATCGGTGACCTCGGAGGGGTTCCTTCAACTTCGGAAACAGATCGAAGTCACAAGGACTCATGTCGGGTGAGTAGGGAGGGTGTTCCAGGATCTCCCACTGCCACCGTCGCAATAGGAGAGTGACTTTGTTTGCGACATGGCAACGAGCGTTGTCATGCAACACGATAGGGAGATTGTTGTGCAATAAATGTGGACGTTTGCGCCGCATAGCCGGACGCAGATGGTGCTGTAGAAATCGGCAATAGTAATCTGCGTTGATAGTTTGTCCTTCAGGTACAGCATGTGTAAGAATCACACCGTCCCAGTCGTATGCCACAATCAGCATAACTTTCACCCGACTGGGTTGCTGTCGAAATTTCTGTGGACGTGGCGAACCTTGGTGACGCCATTCATTTGATTGACGCTTTAATTCAGGCTCATAGGCTCGTGCCCATGTCTCATCAATGGCGACAATACGCTGCAGAAATGCGTCTCCTTCATTGCGGTATCTCTCCAAGTGGGTGCCAGCCAGTGCATACCAGTGCCATTTCTGTACTTCGGTTAGTCGATGTGGAACCCAGCGGGAAGCAATTTTCCTCATGTTGAGAGATTTCTTCATTATGCACCACACCGTTTGATGACTCAGACCAACCTCTAAGGATAATTCTCAGACAGTCCATCGGCGGTCTATGGTAAGGAGACTGCTCAGGAAGTCAATCTGCTCTTGAGGAATAGAGGGCCGACCTGTGCGTTGCAAATCCGCAGTCTCATTCCGACCTGAACGAAATGCTTGAACCCATCGTGCTACTGTCCTATACGATAAAGCATTTGTGCCACAGGCTTCCACTAATCCTTGATAGCATTCTGTTGCACTTTTGCCACGGGCAACCTCGATTTTAAGCCACGACCGCTGATCATCTTTTGAAAACATGTTTTAGAGCGATGGAAACGAAACTCCTCACTTTAACGCCACACAACAACTACCCTTCTAAGCAGATCGACTGTTTTTTGCACTCTACACATCGACAACAGCACCACCTCACCGCTCCCATATCCTATTTGCGCATGCCCGCCCTTCTGCGAGTTTCAAGGTTAAGTTGCCACCATTTAATTTACAGCCCTCGTATTATCGTGCACTTGAAGTTTCACTTCAAATTGTTTTGCATCACGTTTTTTGTAGAATGATGTCCAGCCTTAAAACATTATAATGTTAAAATATTTTAATATTATTTTTATGTGGGAAGATAAATTTTCGCATCATATTTCACTGAGGTACGAAATGTTTAAGACTTACGATGTTCATGTCTTCTTCGGGATCTCGGCTATAAAATTGGAAGGAGGCTTGATTATTACCGAGGAATATTAAGAGTGTAAACAGGCAACCAAGCTTCATTTCCATTGTAATTATATCTGCTGCTCTAGGGAAAAATGTGTAAAATTCAAGTTTATATTAACAACGATTCTGAAGTTTTAAAAATACACTAAAGAGCCAAAACATTATGACCAACACCACATGGGTGAATGAATTCGTCTGGATCACGTGGAGGGCATGTAATTAAGTGGGAATGGTATTTAACTGCTGATGGAGAAAGTAAATAATCAGTCTTGCACTAAATTTTGCGAGTGATGGGAAAGGCTTCTGATCTAAGCGAATTTGATAGAGGGCAGATAGTAATAGTCTGAAGACTTAGAACCAGTATCTCTGAAACTCACGACTGGTAGGTTGTTCACGATCTGTCTTGTTAGTATTTACCGCAAATACTGTATTTAGCGCCGGACCTGAAATACCGGCCCGCCTCTATTAAGCGCCTGGGAGTTACCAAATTTTTACTAATAAGCGCCGGGTCTTCAATAACCGCCTGGGCGCTTATTTCAATTAATTTCGTGGAGTTGTTCTCTCTTGCTGCTTTCTCACGGCAATTTTTGTTCTTCCAACTGCCACTGCTAAACCGGAAATTAGGTACCAGAATGATAGTCTTCTAATTTCTTGCTTTTTAATTTTGGATTCAGTCAGCAATATAAAAAACGAAAACTTAACAGTTATAACATGTATTTTCTTCCATGATAATAGCATCAATTTTAAATTCGTAGCAGTAAAGTATGCTGAAAACCATTCTACAGAGGCTACAGACAAACAGTTTAAGATTGATCCTAAACGCATTCGGAAATGGAAAACGCAGCAGGATACTTTAGAAAAGATGAAGAAGGGCGAAAATTTTGCAAAGGCTTTATTTGTAATTGAATAAATATTTTTGTACATTTATTTTAATTTTAAATTTACATAAATTGTGTTGTGTGATTCATTTTATTAAATAACTACTCTCCTGCTTGGAAAATTTAATATTTTGAAATAATAGTTTCCATCACAGTTGTGCAGAATTTTATAAGCGACGGACCTGTAATACCGGCCCGTCTGTATTAAATGCCTGGGGGTCCGCTGAATTTTTGCAAATAAGCGCCCGGGCGCTTAATACAGTATTTACGGTATGCAAAGTGGATAAATGACGTGAAACCAGTAAACGCCAAGGTGTTGGACGCCCACGCGTCATCAAAGAAACAGGACGTCGGAGACTGTTCCGCTTGATAAAGTAAGATCGACGCCAGACAGTGGCTCAGCTGACAGCCCAATACAAAGCAGGTGCAAGTGTTTCGGAACACAGTTCAACAAACACTGCTGGATTAGGGGCTGCGCAACAGATTTCCCACTCGAGTGCCTCTGTTGACCAAGCGTCATTGTCATCTATGCCTACAGTGGACCTGGAAACATCGAGACTGGACCATGGATATGTGGAAGAGAGCTGCCTGGATGGATAAGTCGATGGTCGTGTCAGGGTACGCCGACTTCCAAGCGAACAGTTGCTCCCCCCCCCCTCCTGTACAGCAGGCCATACACAGACTGGTGGTGGCGACATTATGCTTTGGGGGACGTTCTCATGGGCGGCTCTGGGACCTGTAGTTGTGGTGGAACGGACCATGAAAGCTGCGGACTATCTGAACATCATTGCGGAGCAGTTGCACCCTTACTTGGCGTCTGTCTTCCCAACTGGAAATGGAATCTTCCAGCAGGACAACGCCCCATGTCACAAGGCTCGAATTGTGTTGGAGTGGTTCAAGGAGCATAAGGATCAATTCCCAATTAATGTCCTGGCCACCTAACTCGCCGAATCTTAATCCGATAGAGCACATTTGGGATGTCATGGAGCGGCAGCTCAGAGCTCAAACATCACCGTGTCGGAATATCTCGACTTTGCGTGACCGCTGCTTAGACATTTGTTACAACCTCTCTCCAGTCATCTACCAAGAACTTGTGGCATCCATGCTAAGGCGAGTTTCAGCTGTTTTGCAGGCCAAAGGTGGCGCAACGCGTTATTGAGTAGGTGGTCATAATGTTTTGGCTCGTCAGTGTACATTAATACGAGGAAGAGTCAAGCTAAAGTCAGAAAATACGTTTAAAATGAAACCAGTAATAAAGATCTGACCATGCTGCATCATCACAAATGTGTAACCTGCAACTAACTGCGACTTGCTGGAGATCAACGTGAAGCCTGCTATTGAGGGGATTGCTGTCTCAAGAGTGCTCGCTTACACATTGCTTAAAATACCAAGACTAGTCTGGAGAAATCTAAGTTAGAAGTACGCCACGTCCTCCTTATACGCCAGATTTGGCGTCGTGTGATTCCCTCCTTTTTGAATCGCAAAAAACAAAAAAGGAACACGGAAGAGGCTGGTTGCTGAACGAGTGGATGCGAGAACAATACGAAATCTTTTATTTTACTGAAATCCAGATACCAGATAGAGCAAATGGATTGAGAAAGTTGGAGACTATATTGAGAAATGATTAACAGTTTTGTTAATAATTTTTCCATTTTCTAATGAATCCTATTTTCTGACTTCAGTTTGACTCCCCCTCATAAAAATTAAAACTATTAAATGTGGGGTGAAGTAGAAATAATGATTAAAATTTCGATATCAGAGAAATGAAGAAAAATATGCTATGAATTCAGTTATCAGTGTAATTTCAAGTTTGATGTTTTTAAACATCGAATATAAAAAATTATTCCTAGTAAACAATCACTTTAAATTGAAACTAATAGAACATTAATAAAATGAGAATTGTTAATAGTATTGAAAAGGCGCAAAAGAGTTTGGATGACAGGTTCATTGCTGAATTCAACAAAATGAGTTCTCAATAAAATTACTTGTAACAGTAAATTAGTGTGGATAAAACTCAAAATACTTTGTCGTTTTTCATATAAATAAGATAAGTTTTTTTTGAGATATCAAAACGTTGAAACTAAGGCAAAATCAAAATTATATTTCTTAGCTTTGTTATTAGTTTCAAATTTTGGTAATAACTCTTTTATTTGTTTATCAATGTTCTCAATAATTTGGATGATATTACCTGCATCAAAATGATAGAGGCCACCCTTGAAATTAATGGATTTGTTCCATCTATTGTTTTTTGTTTTTTTTGCATATTTCTGTATCTGTTCTTGTCAACACATAATGCACAGAGGACACTTCTCTCAGTTTAATGGTTTTGAAAAAAACTGTAGATAGACAAAAAATTTGTCGCGGAAAATTGAAAATCATCTAAAAATTGAAAAGGTTACTACGTTGTTAAAAGCTAAGAAAGAGTATAAGAATTTGTTAGTTTTGCCCTACAATGTAAAATTAAATAGAGGTCTTAAAAAAACCTGTGTAAAGATTTCGATATAAAAATAACCTTCAAAAGCACTAACACTATTAACGGAAAATTGAATGCAGTTAAGGACAAAATCCCAGCAGAAGAATGCGCAGGTGTGTACAAACTTAAATGCTCCACATATGATCGTTATTACTTGGGCAGTTCACAAAGAGGTGTTACAAAACGACGAGTGAAAATATTTGCTTGCATAAAAAACGCAAAACTGGGTGTTTCGTCTTCTGCGGATCACATTTTGGGGGAAAAATATGACTATTCTTCTAAAGTATTTGTGATTGTTCACTCGTGTAAGGACGCCAGATTATTATATTTTTTAGATTATTGATAAGGTTATTGATAAGGAGGATAGCAATAGTAATATCAGTGCTATCACTCGTGTTATCAACGATGCCACTACTTACAGTACCTCTACTATCGATCGAAAGCGTCCTGAACATCTCGATCTCCCTCCGTATATCAGGCGTCTTATTCTCTAAAGGAATTCCTACAGAAGATTATGGGAGCGTAAGCGACTACCCTTCTTCAAGACCCCTCCGTGGGCACTACCTTGACGTGGTGGAGGGGCTTGAGTGCCTCAGTGACGCTAAGGGCTATGCTGGATTGGGTCACCCATACCAAACAGGCCTAAGCAAAGAGGCCAGACTAAAAGTGTCCGGTCGGTTGTGGACCCTCCCAAAGGGACCGCTGCTCGCAATGGAGGCATGTTTTTGACATGGCCTCCATTACGACCAGTACGTCCACCTGCGTGTTTGCCGTGCGCAGCGACCCTACTTCTGGGGAAAGGGGGATCCTGGTGGTTGAGGGAAGGCTTTCCGGAACAACACACCACTTTGGCCCCTGCTTCTCGGAAGGATGGGTGGTCTGGATGAGCCCGTCCAGATCAATCGGCTGGTCGTCGCTCCTTGGAGCTTCGGCCATAGGGTTAGGCGTTGCCTATATCCTCCTCGTATCCCTGGTGCCAATGCGCATCCCCTTGTTGGGCTCGGTGGTGGGTGGGGAGCGAGGAAGATGAAAATTTCTCATACTTAATATGAGTAAAAATAAGCAAGTAAATCCAAACCAAAGAACGATAGTGAAGAGGGATCGAGACCGCCAAAGAATCCGAAGTTTTTGGAGATGAAATTGGCAAGTGGGGAGTCGTTTAAGACCATCTCCCCATTTCTAATTTCAAAAGAACTCAAACGCCTTGTTGGGGATATTAAACATGTTAAGAGATTTTTCAATGGCCATCTATTGATCGAGGTTGTTAAGCATAAACAAGCTATTACCCTTTTATCTTAAAAAAATTTGCTAGGAAAGCCGTTTTTGTTTCTCCTCACGCAACCTTGAATTACAAGAAAGGTGTTTTCACGTGCCAGGACCTGGAAGGAATGGGGGACGAGGAAATCATTGCCGAATTGGATGATCAATCTGTTATCGACATTCGCCGGATCGCTCCAAGGAGGAATGGTGTTCCTCATCCTACTCATTTCTTCATTGTTACCTTTGAGGGAACAGTTTTGCCTGATACCATCTATATGGGCTATATCCACTGTCACGTGAGACCCTTTATCCCCAAGCCAATGCGTACGACCACACGAGAACAAACTGTCATTTTAATGCAGTTTGTTGCAAGTGCGGCCTGCCCGGACATGAGATGGAAGATTGTTCAAACGAGTTCCGGTGTTGTAATTGTAAGGGAGCCCATTCTGCCCTTTCAAGAGACTGTCCTATCTGGCGGAAGGAAAAGAAAATCCAAGAGGTTCGTGTCCTTGGGGGTTTGTCTTTTCCAGAAGCACGTAGGCAGGTAGAACGGAATGAAGTCCGAAATTACGCGTCTGTAGTTAAGAGTCGTCCTTCTGTTATGACAGTTGGTACTATGACAGATTTACGTATTGCAGATTTTTCCTGTGGAACTTCCACCCCCACAGAATCATCTGCTAGTGTTAGTCGGACTTCGAATTCCATCATACAACCAGGAACTCCTCCAAAAACTTCGGAGACAGAAGATGGGAAGAAACGCTCGTGAGAAGAGTCACCTTCCTCTGACCCCTCCAAAAAACGTGTAGTAGAGACTACACCAAATTCTTCAGTTTTGGAGGGAGGGCCAGACTTCCCTTTAAACTTACAGGTATCTCCTGTTGAGGAGATGGAGTTATCTCTGGAGTTTAATCCTACATCTTATAAGCTTCATCATGGCACTGTTACAATGGAACCTTAATGGATTCTTTTGTCGCTTAGAAGACAAAGAGCTCTTAGTCAATAAGTTCTCCTTCTCCTTCTCCTTATTGGCTTTGCAAGAAACGTTCCTCTTGCCATCCCAGTCTCCTATCCTAAAAGGGTTTAATTTTATTAGGAAGGATTATACATCGAGAAATAAAGCCTGTGATGGTGTTGTCATCTTAGTTCAAAGATCTTTGCCTTTTACTACCATAAATTTAAGATCTAGCCTTCAGGCGGTAGCAGTTAGAGTCTTATTCAAAGATCTCTCACCTTTAACTGTATGTTCACTGTATCTACCTCCGGATCAATATACGGACGAAACATCTTTGTCATCTCTGCTGTGTGAACTTCCAAGCTCCTTTCTAATTCTGGGCGATTTTAATGGCCATAATCCCATTTGGGGGTCTATAAAGCTCTCGGAAAGAGGATATATGATAGAGAAAGTTTTGATTTCTTTTAACATCAATTTGTTTAACGATGGCTCTCTAACATTCCTCCACTCAGCCAACGGATCTCTGTCATACATTGATCTATATATATCCTCTTCATCTTTTACACCTAACTTAGCCTGGAGCGTATTCTCAGATTTACATGGTAGTGATCATTTCCCGATTAGTATTTCTCTGAGTTCTTCTTCTTTTTCCAACCCTCTTTTTCCACGTTCGAAATTGGATAAAGCAGACTGGCAGGTCTTCCAATCCCATCTACAGTTTGAGAATAAAACACCCTTTCCATCTGTAGATGACGCTGTAGAGGATTTCACTTCCCGCATGCTCCATGCGGCAGAACAATCCATTCCTAAGTGTAGATCCTCTTCCACGAAAATTCCAGTGCCATGGTAGAATGAAGAATGTGCCCTAGCGGTTCGAGAACGCAAGAGAGCTCTCCGCATTTTTTCCGCACAACCCACTCTTGAGAATCTTATCATTTACAAGAAAAAAAGGGCCAGTTGTAAACTAACCATTTCCAGTAATAAGAAACTCTGTTGGAGGGATTATAAAAACACCCCTTTACAAACTATATGGAACATGATTAGAAAAATAAACAGGAAACTATTCCCGAGTAAACTCCCTTCTCTTATTGAAAATGGTCATACATACTTTGACCCGAATGAGGTAGTTGATATCCTCGGAAGGTCATTTGGTGAGGTTTCACAAATACAACATTACTCAGCCTCCTTTCAAAAACGAAAACGTATCGAAGAATCGCATGCTATATACAGGGTGATTCAGTCAATTTCTGACCATTTCACTCGAATGACGTGCATTAGGGATAAACAATTGAAAGAATATGAGCGCCATATCAAATTTCTAAATAGTTGGAGTTTGTATTGTTGCAATGGCGCTGCATGAAAATCGTATTATTGAAAAATGGCGCCCGCTTTATCAACAGAGCAGAAATGCAAGGTTGTCGAATGGTATTTCGAGACAAAATCACCTGTAACCGTGCAAAGAAAGTTCCGGAAGGAGTATAAGTGTCGAGACGCATCAGGCAGGCAAGCAATCATGGATTTTGTCAAGCAATTTTGTGCCACTGGATGTGTTAAAGGCAAGAAAAAAAGGCGGGAGCGAAGCTCGTGTTCCAACGGCCGAAGTTATCGAAATGTTCGCACAAGGTTGGTCGATTCCCCTACCAAAAAATCTGTTCGCCGCCTATCCATTGAAGAAGGGCTGTCGTATACCACGACGTGGCGAATTTCGAGAAAGGATTTACACCTGTTCCCGTATAAGAACCATGTTTATCGGGAGTTAACAGACACTGGAAGACAGAAGCGACAACAATTTGCGATGGAGTTTGGAGCAGAAATGGAAGCCAATCAGGACATTGTGGACCACCTGTGGGTGTCAGATGAGGCCTTCTTCCATCTGTCAGGTGACATTAATAAACACAACGTTCGTTTTGGGGTTCCCAGCACCCTCATGAGATCCATAAGTGACCTCTTCATCCATGAAAGGTTATGGCTTGGTGCGCGATTGCCAAAAGAGGCATCATTAGTCCGTTCTCTTTTGAGGGCACCGTAACGTCACAGGCTTACCTTAACATGTTGGAAACCTTCTTTATCCCCGAGCTGCGAATGAGGCGTATACCGCTTCGACATCAATGGTTTCAACAGGATGGGTCTAGGCCTTACACCACTAATGAAGTGTCTCAATCAGAAATTCGGAAATCGTGTCATTTCAAACAGGTTTCCAGATGGATTCGGGGGTGGTTTTCATTGGCCCCCTACGAGTCCTGACCTAAACCCATGTGATTTTTATCTCTGGGGGTTCCTTAAAGACAGTGTGTTCACTACAGCACAAGAACCCTAGACCAGCTGCGACAAAGCATCGTCGACTGCTGCACCCTTGTGGATGCAGAAATCCTGGATAGAGTTATGAACAACTTCACCTTTCGGCTGCGAGTAGTACAAAACGTTCGTGGTGGCCACATTGAGCATATCATCAAGACTTTTCCACGGGAATAAAAACTCCGAACTGCCTAAAATATCATACTAAAATGCTGAGTTTGTAAACATTAATGGGTCAATAAATTATCGTACTGAAATGGTCAGAAATTGACTGAATCACCCTGTACTTTAAATCCCGAAACCTCGAAAAATACAATTTCCCGTGTACATTGCGGAACTGCATTATGCCTTTCGTTGCTCCAGAGAGTCTGCTCCAGGACCAGATGAAATTTTATACTCTTTCCTGAAACATCTCACGCAGGAAGCTTATGCTTACCTTCTTTCGTTGTATAACTACATCTGGTCCTTAGGAGAGATTCCATCTTTATGGAGAGAAGCAATTGTTATTGCTATTCCAGAACCAAATAAAGACACTCTTGCCCTGCAAACTATCGACCAATAGCACTAACTAGCTGCATGTGTAAAGTCATGGAAAGGATGGTCTCCGTCCGATTTATGTGCTATCTGGAAAAAAACCACCTGATGTCTAGGTTTCAGTGCGGTTTCCGCAAATCTCGCTCAACTGTTGATCATCTTCTTCGATTGGAGCATGAGATTCATTTCGCACAGAGACATAGACAACATGTCGTGGGAGTTTTCTTTGATCTAGAAAAAGCCTACGATACTACTTGGAGGCACGGAAAAGCAAAACTCTTGCAGAAATACGGCCTTACAGGACATCTTCCATCTTTCCTGTGCAATTTTATGGAGAATAGAACCTTCCGATTTTGAGTTGACTCAACGCTCTCAGACCCTTTTACGCAGGATAATGGTGTCCCACAGGGATGTGTGCTGAGTCCCTTCCTTTTCCTCATTGCTATTAATAGGCATGTTTACAACTTCCCTCCACCGTGAACTATTTTTTGTACCTTGACGACATCGCTATTTACTCTCGAGGGTCATCAATGTTCTTTATTGAGCGTCAACTGCAACTAGCCATCAACAAGCTTGCTACCTGGAGCAACGAAGTAGGCTTTAAATTTTCACCCCAAAAAACAAGTGCCGTTCACTTTTGTTTTTTGAGAGTTCTCCTTCCAGACCCAGACCTTACACTTTATGGATTTCCTATTTCAGTGATGGACTCCCACAAATTCTTGGGTCTGACCTTTAATAGATAATTATCATGGCACCCACAACTTCGTAATTTAAAAGCGAGATGCGTACAAGCCATGAATGGTTTGCGCTCTATTTCCGCTACCAAATGGGGCGCTGATAGGAAGATGCTTCTTTTTTTATACGGCTCCCTAGTTAGATCTAAATTGGACTATGGAAGCATTGTTTATGCCTCAGCTTCAAAAAGTACTTTGAAGCTGTTAGATCCCGTCCATAATCTAGGCATAAGAATTGCTACAGGAGCGTTCCGAACAAGTCCGGTAGAGAGCCTTTATGTAGATGCTTCTGAACCCCCGTTATGGTTTAGAAGAGCCAAACTACCCCTCATATGTGCTCTTCGCATTTATGTTGAAAGTTTGCATCCAACTTTCGCCTGTCTATTTGATAAACCTAGAATCCCTCCCCATCACTCTTTTAGGAGCATCAACAATTTGTTCCAGAATCTTCTGGAGAGCCTGAACCTCTCATTTCCAGCCATGCATAGCCGAGAGGTCAGAGATGTCCCTCAGTGGATTCTCCCCAACCAGATGTAAATTACAACTTATTCGCTGGGAAAAAATCAAATTTTATGGAAGCTGAAATTAACGCACTCTCAAGGTTTTTTTAGAAACCCTTCCTGATGGCTTCCACATATACACAGATGGGTCCAAATCGGAGGACGGAGTTGGCTGTGCATTTCTTATAGATAACACTGAATTTTCTTATCATTTGCCAAACGAGTTCTCCATCTTTTCAGCGGAATTAGTAGCTGTAGCCAAAGCGTTGGAGTTTGTTTTTAATTATCCAAATTCCAACATCTGGATATTCTCTTGATTCCCTGAGCGCTTTGCAATCTTTGGAATCATTTAATTCTGAAAATCCTTTTGTTCAAAGAATCCAAGAATATCTTCATTACCTGGATTCACAAGGTACCAGAATTCATTTTGTCTGCATCCCTAGTCACATGGGTATCCAGCCAAATGAACGGGTTGATAAGGCGGCAAAACACGCTATTAATCAGTTACCGATTTCTGAGTTGCTTTCAATCCCGGAGCATTTGTACCCGGTGATTTCCAAGAAACTCAGATCTTCTTAGCAGGAGGCCTGGCCTCTTAACCCAGCTAATTAAACTATTTGAAGTCAAGCGTACAATCGCACCGTGATCATTATCTTGTCTAACAAACAGGCGAGAAGATGTCGTTCTTACCCGGCTTAGGATTGGTCACAACCGTCTTACTCACATCCATTTATTAAAAAAAGAACCAGCTCCATTGTGTTCTTGTGGAGAAATGCTGACTATTAAGCATATTTTAATCCAGTGCCCTTTACGAAGCTCATTAGGGCTGAATCATTCACTAGATTTTTTACTGGGGAACAACCCTATAATTTTTAAAAAAGTGTTTCTATTTTTAAAAATTATTCATGTTTTTAAATTCATATAGTCATCCTTTTATTGCTTTTGCATTGTATATATTTGATGATTAAGTACATGTTTTATGCAGTGCCCTTTACACACTAATCATATTCACCAATTTTTATTAAGGGACAACCATAAGAAAATAGATTTTAATCATTTATTAGTCAGTTAGTGCCCTATACACACTAATTTACATTGTTCAGTAGAGCTATGTCATTCATGAGATCTATGGTTAAGGGAGAACCATAAAAAAAAGGTTTGGTTTTAAAATTATTTGTGATTCTAAATTAACATAGTTATATATTTTATTGCTTTTATATATTTACAAGTTACGTTTTTATTCTTTTTTATCTGAGTTTTTAAACTTTTGGCCCATAAACTGTGAATATTTAAACTTTTTGTCGGGTGCAAAATGGCTGTAGCAGCCGACGCTGTAAAATTGCACCAACCAACCTTCTTCAAGACGAAGTACAATAAGCTTTCTCGCAAGGTCCAGGAAGAGGTTAAAGTTCTACGAACACAAAGGTGCAGCGAAAAACTGAAGTCCTTTTCTGTTCAATAAAACTCGCTTTGGGATGCTGTGAGGGCTTTAAAAGGTAACAGACCCATCCAATTGCCGCCACTGCTTGCAGGTAATGGCAACGTTGTCACCAGTGACGGGGATAAGGCTCAATTGATCGCTAATTCCCTGAAAAGTCAATTTACCCCGCCTAATGAGACCAACCTGAACAGTCTCTCAAACACTGAGCTAGTTAATAATGGATGGATCGCTTACGGGCACAATCATCGTGTTCCTACCGCTGAGGAAGTCATTAGTACTCAAGAAATCTCCGAAGTCATCAAGCGACTTAAGACCAAAAAAGCAGCTGGTATTGACTTCATCACCAATAGTGCTCTCAGAAACTTGCTTCCCAATATTGTATCGACCATTACCAAAGCCATGAACGACTGCTGGAAACTTGGTTACTTCCCCGATAAGTGGAAGGAGTCCGTCATCGTTACCATACCAAAGCCTGGTCTAAACCCTGCTCTCGCTGTCAGCTACAGCCCCATAAGTTTATTACCTCTAATTACGCGTAGTTCTGAAGAAGATTAATGACTTCTGTGTGACCAACAATCTTATTCTTGAGGATCAGTTCGGCTTTCGCTCAGGCCACTCCTGCCAACTTCAGATCTGGAGGCTTGTTGCAGATCTAAACACTCCTCTTAACTGTGCTAAGTACGGTGGTCTCATCTTCTTGGATGTCCGGAAAGCTTTTGATCAGGCCTGGCACAACGGCCTCATATACAAGATGATTACTTTTGGTTTTCCGGACGATCTGATTGCTTTGATTAGTTCCTTTCTGTCGAACAGGATATTTATTTATTTATGTGAAAAATGTACAAGCCGTCCAGGATCTTGTATGGTCTGCGACCGACAAGTAAAGGTCCCGGGAGATTACATATAGAAATAAACAATAAACAGAGATGAACAATTATTAAAATTTAAAGTAATTACATTTATACTACATTGTATCAATAATTGGATTAATCAGAATAAAACTAAGATTAGTAAAAAATAAACAAAAAAAACTAATGAAATGAAATGAAAGAAAACAGTCACACAACAGTTTCTTGTGGTGAGCTGTGTAATACAAGATATTTCAGATTTTTACGAAATACGAGAAGTACTTCGACTCACGGACTTCAAGTGGCAGAGAGCCCAAACAATAATTCCAAAATAAGATATGCTACGGTTCCGATAATTCCTATTCGATTTAGCATTGTAAATATTCCTGGATTGACGGGTTAAATGATTATGCCTGTCATGTATCGCTAATAATTTAATTGTAGATGACGTCACTAATATGGAGTTAACAAGTCTATAAACAAAGGAACATATCTGCGGTTTAATTAGTTGATGGATCGTTGGTATATTGAAATTTCTTAAGTGACGGGAAACCGAAGTAGTTGTGGGAACTTTCAGTTGAACTCGAAGGAACCTCTTTTGCAGTTTTAGTATTCGAGAAAGATTAATCGCGGAGGTGGCTCCCCAGTACAATACCCCATAATTGAGGTTAGACTGTATCCGGCATTGTCGGTAACAATAGAATATTTTTTTGTAAATAATATAATCTAGATATTAATCCATATGACGATTTAATTTGGACATTAATATCTCAATATGGTGGACCCAGGACAGGTCATGTGAAAGCTCCAAGCCCAGATATCTAAAGGAGTTTACAAGACCCACGGGTTCACCATTTAATAAAATAATCGGAGAATTTGGAACTTGTTTCCTATTTCTCTGGTGAAACAACATAAGCTTCGTCTTAGTAGGATTAATTTTTATCATATTATGCATAGATCATTCAGCTAAGAAAGAAGAGGCGTCATTTAAAATATCCACAAGATTATCAGAGTTTTCGTTCGCAGTAAGCAACACCACATCGTCAACGTACATAATCATTTTAACGGCTGATATGGTTGGCTGTTCCATGTCTAACCATTATGACGTCAATGCGGGTGTTCCCCAGGACTCTGTCCTGGGCCCTGCACTGTTCAACTTTTTCACCCACGACTTTCCAACTTTTACTAAGTGCAAACTATATCTGTTCATGATACGTCCGCAATCCCGCTCACCTCATATCTCGGTTACAAACTGCCTTACATCAGTGCGAGAAAGGGTTTGCTAAGTGAAGAGTCAATCTAAACGTTGACAAATGCAAGGCTATGTTCATTACGAGGAAACTTCGAAAACCCCCGAGTCCTCTTTTCCTTTCTGGTAAAGAGCTCGAATGGCTGAGAAATTACAAATACCTTGAGTGGTGATAGATGCCAAGCTAAATTGGGGTGACCACGTCTCCTGTGCGTTCAATAAGGCTAAGAAGGCAAACTTCAGTCTGGTTGCTCTTCTGGGGCAAAACAGCGCACTTGGAATAGATAGCAAACTTTTGCTTTATAAAATAGTTATCCGAACCATTCTTCTTTATGGCATGCTTGCCTGGGCTGCAATATGCAAATCCAAATGGAAGGACCTCCAAACCTTCCAAAACGTTACCTTGAGAACAATTGCCCAACTTGACACGAGGGTTGCAATAAATACTTCCATTGCTGAAGATTTCAATATACCTCCAATTGGAAACCACGTCCAGGAGTCACCTAAGAAACTGCTTCTGAAGATTAAGGACCATCCCAGTCCTCTGTTGCATATATTCCAGCCCATCCGCTCCCTTTAGAAGTTTCCTCAGGCATCGCAGTCCTCGTCACATCCTGGACATCAACTTCGACGACATCCAAAAGGCCATCTTTTCGGACTATTGGAACTCCTAGCTCCTCCGTGTCCCTCGTCCATTAACAATCAGCCTTATCGTCCTGACCCTCGTCCCTCGCCAATCAACAATTACCTTTATCGTCCTGATAGGAAAGAACTCCACTTTATCCTCTGGATGACTTAACTAGGTTTCATCTGGCTTCTTGCCTAGTTCAGTGTACTTCCCCTGATTACTTCTTGGACGACTATGGCAGTGAAAGCATTGCTTCCGAATCGCTCATTTCGTTTTTTCTTGCACTGTTCGATTGTCAACCACTCACTGATGAAGGGAGCATAGCCCCCGAAAGGGTCATTAAAAAATCTTATTGTAGAATTATGGTTTCGTTTTGTTGTTTACTGATAATGGTGTCCAAAGTTTTTGGCATATATCGTTTGTGTCGAAGGACACTCCTCAGCAAAGTTTTCTATGGGACGAGGAAATCATTAACATCATTTGAGAAAGGACAAATTCATGCTTTCCATCTGACGTATGAATGCCATCAGTTATCAGGAAATGCTGAATATGTATTGGCTATCAGTTGCTGAGAAAATTGGAAGCCCATTCTTCATGTTTCAGCAAGACAATGCTTCAATTCATATTGCCAGTCCAACATGGAACTGGTTTCTTGAAAATGGTGTGGGCGTGTGTTATCGATTGGCCTGCTTGTTCGCCGGATCTCAGTCCGATGGAAAAAATATGAGCGCAGATGGTTAGAAGTGTATAGAATGGTGGAGGAAAACATTATAATAATGTTGCAGACTTAAAACAGGCAATTACAAATTGTTGGCAAGAAATTAACAACTTTACCTAATTAAACTTGATCATTTTCCTTCTGCACTGAAACGTCATACATTGTTACTTCATCGTTAGAAAGACAAATTTAGGGCTTACTATTGGTAGAAATGCGATTTACAATGGCCTTCTTAGTGTTATGTAACAATAAATAATGTTTCAGTGCGTAGGCTTCTTTATCTAGTGGTTATACCAGAGCGTGTTTTGAAAGCACGGTCTATAGATATTCATGGTTATCGAGCTTTGGCCATTTTCTATTGTTTCGAGAAGCTAAGGAAAACAGATCGCGCCAGGTGCCACATAGATCGCACTATTCCCGACCGCAACCTGCGATAGAGATTTTCATTGAAACTGAATACGAAAGTAAAGTTTCTGTCTGCCGATAGGGTGGCGCTGCAGGCGCAGTTGGGCAGATTGTACATGCAGCGCCACTTTTCAATAGAGTTCCCGCCCTACCGGGAACTAGGAACTTTAGCTTCATTTTAACAATAGAGCTCGGTGACCATGAATATCTATAGACCGTGTTTGAAAGTGATAAGTAAGAAAGTGATAAACATGGAAAATAAACCTTTTGGTTCATAAATGGCTCTATCATTATAATGCAAATAAAACTATTCAAATTACAGACAGTATTGATAAATAAAAATACTCTTATTATTTTTTTATGCTAAATGTCAGAATATTTCGCTGTTGTTCTCATACTAATTTGCTGTTAAATGATTTCATTGGAAATTAACCCATTTTGTTGATTTTCATTTTGAAACAGTGTTGAACTCAATAATACTGTAGTATCTATTGTATAAGATTATTTTAGGACCACGACGGCGATCATTGTCTGTGCAGTCATTACGTGCTTTAATGTTTATACATTACAACAATAAAAACAACTTTAAGAAGTTGAAGAGAAACACTTTTATAAGAACACTTGTATCTGGTAAAACTGGTGAGGATGATGCATTAGATGAATTCGATTCGGAATCTGAATCCTCTGATTGACTATTTATTTACCAATAAATAATTTCAATGTAATAGCTCTATTTATTTTATTATATTAAAAAACTCAGTAAATGAAGATTAATTTAGAAATATAGTAAAGTTGAATATTATAAATAAAGGAAAGGAGTAAATGATAATAAATTTAATAACACGATGTTCTCCTTTTTTAATAGAAATGTAGTAAAATAAAAATAAATAATAAATAGAAAAATTCACCAATGCTGAATAAAACTTGTAGATATGTCTTGAAGTTCTTGAAGAAGGTCTTGTTGTGAGGCAGAAAAATGATGAAAAGTTCACCGGCACAATACTATTTCAAGACTGTCATCCTTCACTACTTCAAGTTTTCATCAAACTTATATTAAATTGTGCCTGTGAAAAGGAGGGACTATGATGCTACGGGCTTTGCTGGGTAGGGACACCCAAGCCAGACAGGCCTTAGTTGAGCGGTCAGACGAAAAATATCCGGTCGATTGTGGACCCGCCCAGGGGACTTGTGGTCGCAACAGAGGCTTCATAAACGGTGTGATCAGTACGCCCATCCGCGTGTTTGGCCGTGCGCTAAGACCCGAAGTCGAGGAAAAGGGAGTTCTGCTGGTTGCGGGAAGGCTATTCCGGAACTCGCCACTGGAGCCTACCGAACTAGTCCCACAGATATTTATATGTCGAAGCATTTGAACCACCTCTCGAAATTAGAAGAGCCAAGCTTCTTCTCCAACATGCTTCCAAGATTTGGGATCAAACTCAACATCCAGCATACCATTGTTTTTTAAAAAGATTCCCAATGGTTACATAATAGTATAAATAGAAATTTACCCATATGTAGTATAAATAGAAATTTACAATCGTTAATGAAGAACCTAGTGTCACGGTCCGTTCAGAGGCATCATAGAACTAGATATTTCTATCCCACGAGAACGCCCGTGACATCAAAAATTAATGCTCTCAAAGCAACCCCGTCGAGAGAACTTTCTCTTACCCGGAAAGAGAAAATGGCTTAGCCAGGAAATCCGTGAAAGAAGAAGTAGACAAGGCAGTGAATACCGAGGAGCCTGCGAGAACGGCAGCTCTAAAGGGTACTGAAAAAATTAAATGTAAAGAACACGGAGTTCCGAATGAAGGAAAAGAGCGGCGAATGGTGAAAAAGAAAAGAGGAATTGCAGGCTGTGAGAGTTTTACTGCAGCTGCTAGCCAGAGAGAGATTCACCGTATCTTGTTCGTCGCTACGTCAACTCGTATCTTTTGAACTCAAGGCATGCGAGCTTGAACATAATTATCCATGGAATAGAGCACTCTACTCGACGGTGCTTACAGCGTGTTATGGAATATCTCCGTTGGGGATTACCGGCTATTTCGAGAAAGACATAGGCGTTATCGAGCCGTCGCTGGGATACCTATTGGAGCGTAAGCAGCGTGGAGTATCTAATGTGTGCAGATGAGCTTTTGCGCTCTGGAAAATTTATGCTTAAAAGATACGTTCAAGATAAAAATTATTTGGACTTCGTTATCTATACAAGCTATAGTTATTAGTGGTTCTCTGTGTAAAATCCACGTTTCTCTAAGCAAAGGCTTTTACGGAAGTCATTTTATGACTTTGAGAGTTTAGTGATTTCTTCACTGGAGTTAATTTAATTAGTTTATCCTATTCAATACTGAAGAATTTATCTTCCAATTACTACTTGTGTAAAGGCGGAGACACACATGCACGTTTTACATCCGACTAGCTGTCGCATGCGACTCTGGAACGACTACTTCCGATCTCAAACGGTCAGTCGTAGGAGTCGTGCGACTAGTTTTTCTGACTTCAGCTCTGTCCGACTTTCACGCGACTTGTCGTTCACGATAACTAATCAGGTTGCGAGGATATACACGATTAGCATCATGGGAAGTGACCGCTCTAGATGCAAAGAAGAAAATGGAAGCTTCCATGGAAACTCCATGTGCAAATAAATTTATTAGTTTAATAAATTGTATTTTTGACGCGAAATCGAACCATTTTGGCGGAAATGAATGCAGTTTCCTGTGTGACTGCAGCGCTATCACGGACACAATTTGAGTTAAAATGCTTGTCGGTTGAAATTCGTGCGCGCGGAAGTTGGAAATGTGTGTTTTGCTAGTCGCATGCACTCTGGTGTCGCTTCAAGTCGGATGAAAACCGTGCGCGTCAAAGTCGGGTATGTGTGTTGGCACCTTAAGGAGTGAACTATTGCGCTCCAATTTGAACAGCCTCAGTAATCTTCAGTAATTGTGTGCTTGTGATTAAACAATGTGCTGCGACATTTGATAAATAAGATAGTGTTTTGTGTAGCTGTAATTACATAGCTAATCTTAAATGGTGTAGTTAAAGTGCTTCCTTTAAATTTATATTTCTTGCTTATTGCACGAAGGAATATTTATTGTGTGTCCTCATTTTATAATGTGTTAATATTACACCATTGTCTAAATTGAATATGCCCATTTCAAATGATTATTAGTAAGGCTTCATTATTTAATATTTGCAGACTGCAGTATACTGAAATAGTTTGTTTAGATTCAGTAGCAAGTAGCTATATTTTAATTAAGTTTATGGTGAATAAATAAGTTTTTTTGACAAAAGTCATTTATCGCCTTACATTCCTTTACTTCTTCACACATACTCTAATCCAGTCAATAGGTGTTCAAAACTGCCGTTTTCGTAAAAAAATTGCGGTAGTTTTTTTCTCAGCGATTCTATATGTTTTTTAGGGTGCTGAATCCGAATTTCAAGTTTGCTGCCTTGTAGGAGGTCGGCTTTACAACGAAAAACGCAAAAAACTTTAAGATTTTCGCACTTTTTTCAGTTTTTCGCTTATATCGCGAAAATTCTGCGTTTTTCGAAGATGATCACTCTATACAAAGTTAAAGTAGATAAAATTTCCTACAAAATGCACTAGTCAACTTTGATTTTCTGTCGAGCAGTATCGGCACTAGAGCGCGCTGAAAAACAGCCATTTTTTGGCCCTTCTGCGAAAATGTCAAAAACGGCCACCCCCACCCCCTACAACTCGAAAAATATACAGGTTATCAACAAAAACCCCCATACTACGTGAAAGTACATTTAATTTTCTACAAGGGACGTCTCTAACATTTAATTTTCTTATAAGGGGGGAGGGAGCACAGCGAAAATTACGAAAAATGCCTTCTGCGCCCTGCACCCAAAACGACCCCTTCCACCTGTCTATCTCTCATCGACGCTATACTTTCAATGTACTACGTTTTCAATGTAAAATAATTCTTATAATTTAAGTATTATAATAAAATTTAACAAAATATCTATAATAATTTATAATTTTTACATAAAAAGTTTTGTGTGGTATTACAGAAAACAAAATCAAACCCACACTGCACTTGTATAACAAAGATCTTTACCATATTTTCCACATATACCCCATCCATGCTGTGTATCAATTTTGTCAATAAGGTGATCAAGATTGTCCAGTCGTATTTCAGACTGTTTTGGGGTGTTTGGATGCATTCCTCAGGAGGATACAACCTCGTGTGCTGTTCCGAGTGTTAAAACAATCTAGAAGCGATGTGTTTTCCACATTGCAGCAAAGCAGTCACGTGTTGACAATAGCACCGTGTAAATAGAATATAAATACATGTATTGGCCGGTACCATTTCCATGCACCATGTCGTAAACGCGATTGAGGATTTCTGCGGTGTAAACTTTGGAACGACCGACCAACATGCGGACAGCCGTGTTGCAAGAGTAAATCTTGACAACATTTGTAGAAAAAAAAATGTTGGAATGTTTCATCAACCCTACCTTTCCCCGACATCTCAGAATTAATATCGATCAATTGGGATGGGGTTGTGGGAGGACAAATCAATTGTCACTTGTTCAGGGACGTGGAGACCAACGGTAATCAGGTGTTGGCAGTGGCTTCAAAACCGTGAAGTTTAAACGGACCGACCGAGTGCTGTCCCTCGCAAACACCACCTCTGCCATCCACATTAATGATCAACCTGTGGTCATTAAGCCAACTACTGTTTCAAAGGATGGTTGTTGCCAAACAATCAGAAGAACTAGAGGATTTCTTAACCTAGGAATTGGCTCCATATCCCCTAGCTTTGTTCGATGAGGGTGGAATGCGAAAAGGCACAAAATCTCCTTTATATAAAGCTTTTAAACTTATTCCAGACACAACACTGTTGGACAGCAATACATTATATGTGATTGATGGAGGCTTTTTGTTGCACAGAGCCGTATGGTCGAGTGGACATACCTTCGAACAAATTTGCGACTCATATATCCATAATGTACGAAGTAAGTACAATCAAAGTGCGACGTCCTTGGAGTGCTTGAGGAGGTCGACCAAAAATCAGTCCCTGAAGATACAATTTAGCAGCACCAATTTCACAAGTAAATTTTCTATCGAATGCGAAAAACAAGGATAGACTAATCGCCATCCTGATGCAAAATCGAATGAAAGTGGAATCGCCTCCAAGCAGGCAGCTGTTGATGCAGATACACAGTAAAGCGGACGGCAGATTCCCTGGCTTCGGCTCACAAGAGTGTCGCAATTGTGGCGGGAGATGTTGACCTGGTCATAATGATGGATCTCTAACCCCCCCCCCCCAATGTATATTTCCTCAAGCCAGGGAGAGGTAAAGCCCCTCAGCTCTTCTGCCATCCGGTAAGTGCAGTGGAGAAGAGTGTCGCTAACCACATGGTCTTCCTCCACGCAATAAATACATGAAGTTCCGACTCTACGTCCGCGTTATTCAAGCAAGGCAAGGTTTAAATTTCCCAAGACCATCTCCAAAAATCCGGATCTCGAATCATACATTACTAAATTCACTGATCCTTCAGCCCATCCAAAGGAAATAACAGCTGCTGGTATGAAATTTCTGATTGCCCTTTATGGTTTTAACCACCAAACCACAATACTCAACAAGCTGAGGTATAAGCAGTACGTGACATCAGCCTACAAGGCATCAGTAAACACGGCTTCCATGCCTCCATGCAGCTCAATAATACGCCTTCAGATTTTTTCAATAGGTGCACAGTGGATCGGAAACTACTTAGATCCAGAGCAGTGGGAGTGGAAGTTGACAGAAAATGGGTTGGTTACATTACCACACTAAAACCCCCGGCTCCGAGAGGCTTCTTCAGCTTATAACTTGCAAATACAAGACAGCTTGCTAAGGTCGGTGTGGGTATAGGCGAGCAGGATTGTTCTGCACGAAACTGTGCCAGCAATGTGAAGGGTCATGCTCCAACATCTACGATAATTTGGATGCAGAAGAGGAAGACGACCTGGACAAGTCCCTTGCAGTACCATTGTCTGAGGCAGCTGAGGCGACAGAAAGTATTAATTCATGTAATATTTTGCAACATTATGCATCTTTACTAATCAGTGTTTCTCTATGATTCTATTACAATTTTTTCAGTTGAAAAACAGCAACAACTCACTATTCAGCCTGGACCTTCCACAGCCCCTGACCCTTTGCCTGGACCTTCCATTGCCCACGACCCTTCATCTAGACCTTCCAGTGCCCAAGAAACATTGCCTGGGCCACCAACAACCAAACAGAGACAACTAAAATAACTGCGCACATGACATCAGTTATCTCTTCATACATCGATACTTCACTTTACAACTTTTGTAACCATGTTCTAAAACTAAATGCCTTCTTTCTTTTCCGGATGGAGAACTTACTCGAAATGATGACCCAATCCTGGGCTCGACTTTCACTCATTTCATGACACATGTACATTACTACATACAGATTTCATATTCAGCTTTATTTTCAGTTTAATGTACCTAATATGTTGTAAATATAATTTGTTAATGTTTTCTTCAAACATGCTTTGCCATAAATTAATTTAAAACAACCTCTTTTATGTGTAATACATTGAAAGTATAGCGTCGATGAGAGATAGACAGGTGGGAGGGGTCGTTTTGGGTGCAGGGCGCAGAAGGCATTTTTCGTAATTTTCGCTTTGCTCCCTCCCGCTTATGAGAAACTTGAATGTTAGAGACGTCTGTTGTAGAAAATTTAATGTACTTTCACGTAGTATAAGGGTTTTTGTTGATAACCTGTATATTTTTCGATTGTAGGGGGGGTGGGAGTAACCGTTTTTGATATTTTCGCAGAAGGGCCAAAATCGCTGTTTTTCAGCGCGCTCCAGCGCCGATACTGCTCGTCAGAAAATGAAAGTTGACTAGTGCATTTTGTAGAGAATTTTGTATAGAGTGGTCATCTTCTAAAAACGCATAATTTTCGCGATATAAAAGAAAAACTAAAAAAGTGCGAAAATTTTGAGGTTTTCTTGCGTTTTTCATTGTGAAGCCGACCTCCTACAAGGCAGCAAACTTGAAATTCGGATTCAGCACCCCAAAAAACATATAGAATCGCTGAGAAAAAAACTTCCGCAATTTTGTTACAGGAAAAGCACCATTTGACTGGACTATACATTCATACTTCCACTGCGCATGTTACACCTAGGCATTAAATTCCCTCCTAAGTTTAATAGAAGTACACGAGACCCTCCCTCATGGCGTGTTACACTTTCTGAAGGTATTTTTAACCTTTCTGCGGGGAAAAATTCTCTTTTCTACCTGAAGGAATTCATCTTCTTTACTGTGGATTTTTAGATAAATTCCTCCACCGGATCCCTATTTTTACAGATGGTTCCAAAAACCGACAACGGAATAGGCTGCTCATTTTCGGTAAATAGCCTTGAACATTCCCGGCGTTTACCTGATCATTTTTCTGTTCACTCGGCTGAATTAATGGTCATAGCGAAGGCTCTAGAATATTACCCTTTTCTTTCCAAGACTAAATTAATCATTTTCTGTGATTCTCAGAGTGCCCTCTACTCTCTCCTTCAATTTAGCACACGTAATTCTTCATCATTTAGAAACTTTAAATTCTAAAATAATATTTTGTTGGATCCCTAGCCATATGGACATATTCTAAAATGATATAAGGCATATATAAGGCAGCTAAAAAAATGCAAGATCTAATCTGCAAATTTCAACAATTCAGTCTGTTCCAGTGATTTATAAAGGAATTTTATAATCTTCGCAGTCAATTTGGTCTTCTAATTTAACAAATAAGCTAAGGAAAATAAAACCAATCCTTAGTCATATCAGAAGAGAAGTAGTAGTTTTAGCAAGATTTCGTATAGGCCGCAGTAGACTCACCCATAATTTCTTGCTAAAGAACGAACCTAGCCCAACGTGCTCATGTGGAACTCTCCTTGTCATCAAACATATTTTAATAGAATGTTACCTATGCAAAGATTTAACCTATTGGATTTGCAGAACACGTTAACAAGAATTTTAAAAGATGACTCTCCTTTCATTAAAAGAATTTTTTTATTTTTAAAAAACTCCATCATTTTAAATTCATTTGATTTTAACCCTGAGAGTTAATTTTTTTTTTCATAACTTGATACAAATATACTTTGTCCTTTTAGTGGTTCTCATTATTATAAATCTTTTTAACCTTTTTAAACTTTTATTTAGCGTTTAGTGCGCAAATGACCATTATAAAAGCAAACCAACCAAGCGTATTTCGGAACAACACACTACTTTGGCCTCTGCTTCCCTGATAGAAGGGAATCTGAAACTAGCCCGTTCAGACTAATCGCCGGTCGGTCCCTCTAGTGGGTCGGCTAGCGGGTTAGGTGTCGGTCTCCTCAAAAATCTTTATAGGTAGATGATAATCGATGATTCTTTCATCTTGGACGTTGAGGGGATAATCCAGGCAGGTTTCAAAAAATAGTCAACTCCAGCAAATACACAGTCAGGCAATTCAACAGTCAACTCGATTCGCAAAACGAACTTACAATCAACTCGTAGCACTTAACTTAACCAGTAAGGGGGAAGGAGGGAGGAACTCAAGGTAAACTGAAGAGCGGGAAAGGGTAAATAAATGTTAGTACGGGACAACCTCACTTTATAAGCAAACTACGATGCACGGCAATACTCGGCACGGCACTACGTAGAAAAAACCCCATCTGACAAATCCTGGGAAAACACAGAATCGTAGATCAAAACATTCAGTGAACAAAACTGTTTCGTTTGGGACGGGATAACCCTAATTGTGTTCCAAAAATCAAGTTCCTTAATCCAATCGTCTAATTCAGTCCATTATCTCCACATATAGATCCATTATTCACATAGCCACAATCGCCATTTTTGAATGTGCTAAAAATCGGCTCGTCGTCCATAGCCTGCTGCAGGTCGGCCCGAGCATATTTGCTTCGAACCCGACCTCAGGCAACAACTTCTAAAAAAAAAAAGCCTGTGCACTGAAAATTCATACACTGTTAATCGTATTTCTACCAATAATAAGCCCTAAATTATGTCTTCTTATGATCATGTAACAATGTATGAATTTTCAGTGCACTGGCTTTCTTTCTAGGAAGTGTTGCCTCAGGCCCAAAAAAACCTTTTCTCTCAACAGTCGTAAATTCTCCCTAACAATTGGGATATTAGCAATACATTATTGAGTTCGTCATCGCTCGTCAATAATCAACACGCACAAAATTAAGAAAAGGTTTTGTTAATAACAATTATGTCAATTAAGTTCGTCGGCAATACGCTTGGCCTAATTGCGCTTCGATCAACATCTCTCCGAGGTTTAGCGTGGAGGGGCGTCTCTTCTACGTACATTCCCTTCGGTTCCTTTTCCTTCCGTATTTATAGAGCGGGAGAGGAGGGCAACTCGTTTTTTAGGCTGGGTAGCCCTGCCTGTTGCTGCTTACCCATTTTCATTATTTTCGGGAATTAAACCATTTACGGGATAAATTCTGACGTTCATAACCTTGAAGGAAAAATTTTTGTTTTATTACATAGCCATTAAAATAACGTTCCAAGCACAAGTAGGTGGGGAGTTACAGTATGCACGTATGTGACCAATTTTGTGCAGCTAACTCCTCTGATACAGCTAATAGCAGAAGCAAAGAAAAATTATACATACTTAGAGACTACCCTAAATTGTGCCTTAGCGTATGTCAATTGGATAAGCCTTTTTCGAGATATTAATTTTTTTCTAAAAATTAAAAAATGGCTGTAGCGTTCAAACCAGCGATCCAATCTCGACATTACGTACTCCTCTCAATAAGGCGAATTTTTTTTTGTTAATGACCTATTTGGCTGTGATGAGCAGTTTTGAAGTGAAAACTTCTTTAGGCGCACCCCGTACAAACATTTTGCTGGGCAGTGAATGTGTCTGATGCGTTACGCCGGAAGTGATACTTCTATAATACTATTTTTGGGGGGAGCCGAATTTAGCCGAAGCCGACGCGATCTAAACGTTTAGCGGCCATTTGCAAAATGGTCAGTTAAAACGATTCTAATTTTCGGTTAAGTCCTTTAACTGGGAAACGTTGCACCAGCCCTAGTTAAGTCTCAGTTAGCTAACTAGATTGAATATAGGCAACAAGGACTATGATTGGTTCGTTTTGCTCCAACAACTTCTGGTTTGATATCTACTTTATCCATTTGGCTGATTCAAATTGCTGATCCAATGGGTAATTCATTTGGCTGATCCAAATGGTTGATCCATTTAGCTTCTCCCAATGACTGATCTATTTAGTTTATCCCCAAATGGCTGGTCCAGTTGTCTGATTCAAACGGCTGATCCATTTGGCTGATTCAAATTCGTGATCCAAATGGTTGATCTATTCAGCTTATCGAAATGGCTGATCCATTTAGCTGATTCAAATTCGTGATCCAAATGGTTGATCCATTTAGCTTATCGAAATGGCTGATCCATTTAGCTTATCGAA
>JAHWFO010030244.1:129986-160768 GCA_023313115.1 Rhysida immarginata
TGATCCATTTAGCTTATCGAAATGGCTGATCCATTTAGCTTATCGAAATGGCTGATCCATTTAGCTTATCGAAATGGCTGATCCATTTGGCTAATCCAAATAGCTGATCCATTTGGCTGATTCAACTTTCTCATCCAAATGGATAATTCAAATTGCTGGTCCAAATGGTTGAACCATTTAGGCTATCCATTTAGCTTACCTAAAGGCTGGTCCAGCTGTCGATTCAAACTGCTGATCCAAATAGCTGATCCAGTAGGCTGATTCAAATTGCTGATCCAA
This sequence comes from Rhysida immarginata, assembly GCA_023313115.1. Classification (NCBI taxonomy): domain Eukaryota; kingdom Metazoa; phylum Arthropoda; class Chilopoda; order Scolopendromorpha; family Scolopendridae; genus Rhysida; species Rhysida immarginata. Next base: position 130,266 of record JAHWFO010030244.1, read on the forward strand.
ATGACTAATTCAAATTGCTGATCCAAATGGTTGATCCATTTAGCTTATCCTAATGGCTGATCCAGTTGTTTGATTCAAACCGCTGATCCAGTTGTTTCATTCAAATCGCTGATCCAGTTGGTTGATCCATTTGGCTGATTCAAATGGCTAATCCATTTACCTGATCCAGATGTTTGAATCAAACGTCTGATCTAGTTGTCTGATTCAAATAACTGATCCATTTGGCTGACTCAGTTGTCTGATTCAAACCTCTTATCCATTTAGTTTATCAGAATGGCTGATCCATTTGGCTTATCCGTTTAGGCCAGCCAGGTGACCGAGAGGGCTAGGGCGTAGGCTTTCTAGTTCTCGAGTCCGCCTGGCCGTGGGTTCGAATCCCGCCGTGGGCACGGATGTTAGTGTTTGTCCCGGGCTGCGTACAGATATAACTTGTGTAAAAAAAAGGCGCAAAATGACCTTAGTATAATTATAGTCGACGCCTTAATTTCCAGAACCCCCCCCCCCCCCCGATCCGTTTAGCTTATCTAAATAGCTGATCCATTTAACTGTTTGATAATTAGTTTATCCAATTAGATAAAAATATATTTCTGTTTTGGAATGCCATTTAGTTTCGCTAATCATGGACTTAAACCGTGGTCATCGAGCGTTTAAGTTCAACTGCTACTTAACGTTTAGTCCTAATTTTGCTTGGTGTAACGCAAAAAATTTAACCGTCACTTTAACGAATAGTTAGTTTTAACTGAGCTTATTGCAACCGGCCGTAGATCACGTCGGCTTCGGTTTAGCCGAGCGAGCGAGAAGCAGACAGCTGTGATGGAGAGAGCGCATTCCGTCTGTAGACACAATCCCAATAATGCATTGCCTTGCCATGTGGAAAGAGGGCATAGTGAATTGTTGAAAGAGACGAATCATCCTCGCATTGGGGAAAACGCGTGCTGTGCATTTCGTTTCAGCTCCGCGCATGCTCTCCAGAAAGCATTGTTGGGATGACGCGCACGTGATAGACAATTATTATTATTATAGACTCCTCTAAATATAAGTGTTTCTTTATTAGTAAGGAACTTACTATTTAGTACGATAACTTGAAAACGGATTAACTTTTCCACATTTATTTTTCGCCAATTGATAAATATGGGCCAGAGCACGAACAAAGTTCTAAGGTAAGATATCCGGAATAGGTACGTGCACTAATGGTATCATTATGATACCCACTTAAAATATTCAATGCTAGCATATGGCATGTAATGTATCAAACAACTCGGTATGACGTGTCATGAATGAATATAGCGATTAAGTAATGATACTCGGAATTGGTTTAGTAAAACGTGTTTTATGGTACCATTGGAAACATTCAATGCAAAGACATGGCATGCAATATATTAAACTACTCGTAACTGTGTGTCATGCATGAATGTAGCGTGTAATAAAAGATACAGTAGACTTCGTGTAATTCGAATCCAAACGGACCAACAAAAAAATTCGAATTAGGCGATAATTCGAATTTTACGATATTGGTCATAATTATACACACTAACACAGATTATGCTAAAACCTATGTATAAGGGTCGTACAAATGAAAACGAAAATTTATGTGGGAAAAAAAAGACGACGTGTAGGATCGTAAGATTTTGTTTTCACGTGCAAATTGAACAATAGGTTGCAAGTGTTGCATACCGTGAGAAAGAACGATAGCTCGCGCTTCGAAGCCTCTGCGAGTGATCGCTTCGTCCAAACAACAAAATGGAGTCAACGAAACAGAAGTGAAACATGGCGGTAAAGCATTTTAATGATAATTTCTTAAATTCTGTAACGAATTTGTGCTTTGAAATATCTAAAAACCGGCAAACAACACAGGAATTCAACCTGCTTAATGATATATTTCAGTCAATTTCGATCGAGGCGCCCTCACACGAGTGGACAGTGTAACTCGGGAGCTTTTCTACTTTCTTTTCTATTACTATGCTTCAGTTAACTCGAGAGGCTTTAAAACAACATAAATCATCAGTCTAGTGATGTAATTTTTGTAGATGGCCGAAAACAATTTAAAAATGGCACGAAAAAACATCGTTGGTGATGCCTCGCTAACCAAGACACCATCATTCTTCGAAAGCCAGTGGGCATACACATCATGCCGAACACATCAGGTCTGTGAAAATCAATCGACAGACACATACATGCATACACATGGAAACAGTATAAGAGTGGCATATAATAATATGTTATTCTGTGGTATTAGCACATAAAATGAATATTAGCATCGGGAAGCGATGTGCTAGTCGGGAACGCACCCTGTTTCTGCTTCGAAACTTGTTACTTTATTTCGTGAAATGAACCATTCCATTATTTCCTTCTTTTTTCATACGTAGATTGGCAGGTTTTTCGCTTTCAGCTAATCCATTCAATATTAATCAATTCAGATTTTTTAAGCGTTTCAGATCATCAATCTGTAAGTCATGGCCATACAGTCATCTGTATTCAGTGGGAAAACAATAGCGGAAACTCGGGCGGAAGTAGTCTTGACTCGGTTGGCCTCCTGAGCCAACACCACCTAAAGAGAAGCCTGAGCGCGGAAACGTCATACATTGTTACATCATGATACGAAGTCATAATTTAGAGCTTATTATTGGTAGAAATGCGATTAAAGATGACTTTTTATAGTGATGTAACAATGTATGAAATTTTCGCGCTCAGGCTTTGAGTAGAGGTGGTGTTGCCTGAGCGCAGGCGCGCTGACGTCACGCATAAATTAGACGAAGGGTCAATAGGCCTACCTTAGTTTAAGAAAAAATTGAAATAACTGAATTTGCTTGAAGTCTGTTACAAAAAGAGGGGTACGTTACTTATTTTTCACATTTTCATTTGAATAAAACAGGTACAAATGAAATATATAAAATAAAAATTTTAAAGCACGCACTTAACAAAGTGCAGTAAAAAGTAAAAATTCTAATTTAAAAAAAAAGGTAAAAGTGTGGTGGCGCGTTTATTTTGTTATGTAGTATTTTCTTTTTAAAATTTAATATTTAAATGCGTCACCACACTTTCACCTTTTTTTTTTTAGATATGATAACTACAAAACAAAACAAAACAAAACAAAAAAACCTTGGAAGCCTGCCTAGTCGCCTACGTTTATCTCTGAAAAGCGTTTACAATACATTAAGCTGGCTAATCATAAACTATTCTCTCTACAAAGACGTCACAATCAACAACTTTCCTAGCATTGATAATCAAATTAACAACAATTACATAAGATAATTAACAACGATAACAATAAACAACAATACAGGCACTCGTTACGTCATGATTGCAGTGTATACTTATAAAACTTAAGTGTTAAATAACTTACGAATATATGAAAGACCAGTGAAACTAACGATTGAAACATGCATTGTCATCGATAAGACGCCATTGGGAAAAGTTGCAGAGCCGTAGGTAATCAGGAAGCGGGCAAAATATTGATTACAAAATTTGCGCACAAATGAACAAACAAGTGAAGTTCAATAAAAGTGTGTAAAAAAAAAAAAAAAAAAAAGGAAACCGTGCTTTCATAAATATTTAGTTTAATCAATTTTCATCTTAAGAAAGAATATTTCCAGCAGCTTTTCCACCAAAATGATATTGAATAGAAACCTTAACTCATTCAATCTACATAAATTAAACTTTCTAAAATAAGATTTTCAAAGATGGGGAATTTTGGAATAGATTTTTGATTAATAAGAGATTATAAGCCATGCTTTAACCCTTATAACGTCGTACACTTAAAGATGTTAAGTATACTTACCTAGAAAGCGAGCACTTCGATGAAATTATTAGCATGAACTATATATATAGTTTCGAACACGATGATTTCACTTTCGAACTAGCGAAAAATTAGGTGACAGATCTTCATGGAGGAAAATTTGTAGATAGTAATCAAAACAGGAAAAAAAATAAATATTGGAATAATGATGAATAAAATTGCCTCAGTTTCTTTTCCTTTTTATAATGAATGAACAGTATTTGCTTTGTGTAGTTTCAACTTCGTTTTTCTGATGAACACACAGCTTTGTAGATTAAGAAAAAATTAAATACAGGGTGACCCAATTTTAAGTTTCCCCTGGAACATCTCGAAAACAACACATGGGATCGAAAAAAGTTCCGAATGAATGGGGGAGGGGGGGTCCATTTTAGTACCATTCGATTGCCCCCCGAGACGAATTTCATTCGGAACTTTTTTTTCGATCCCATGTGTTGTTTTCGAGATATTCCAAGGGAAATTTTACGATGGGTCATCCTGTATATTCTTTTTTGACGGTTTCCTTCAAGACAAATGCTCGTTATTTAACGACCCACGCACTTTTCAGATCTAGTAAATAAGGAAGGATTCGTATATACAAGGCGGATACAAAAATGAGCCCCCCCCTTTTATTTTCATAACCGAAGCAGATACATCAATTTTGATGAATCAAATGAATAGGAAGTTGTGGGTCATCCCAAATATGCAAATTAGGACACATTCAAGTCCTATCTTAAAAACCGTAAAAGATACACGAAAAATTCCAATTGAAGACTTGTTCAGCATGGAATTCCGAACAACCCATCTTATTATTAATCTCCATCTCTTTAATAAAAAATAAATAAAATTATCGACTCAGATAATAATAGAATAATAGAGCAGCCTAAAAGCAGAGAACGTTGCACGGAAGCCAATGAAATAATTGTAAGTAAGTAATTAATAGTACATTATGTGCTGTACGTAAAGGCAATTTTTAAGAACAAAATTAAGTTTATAGATACAATAGTATTCTCCAAAGAACTGCCGAAAGAATCACCCTTGGAAATTAAATATATAGATGTTGTTCAGCCAACAATAGTCAAGTGATTTTCGACAACAATACTTAAATGTGCAACAACAATGTAAAACTGTTTCAGTTTTTCCCCTCTCATTACGCATGCGCTAAAGCAATTTTCTATAATAAATGACCGCTAATTAATAGTTATAGTTAACACGAAAAGTAAATTTAAGAATTCTACAAACCAAGACCTTTCATTTAAGACCAAAATGAAGTTTATAGATGCAGTAGTTTTCACCAACGAACTGTCAAAAATATGACCATTGTAACCATGATCAGTAAATTAAGGTCATGATTGTAACTTAAATATAAAGATGTTGCTGAGATGACAATGGTCATGTGATTTTTTCAGTTCTTGCGTGTGTTTCTCAATAGTCTGCTAACTCTCCATTATCTCCAGTTACTGATCACTTTTAAAGATTTTGAAGAAATTGTTAAGTACTAATAACTCTCAATTCTAAGAAAAGCCTGAATAACAGGAATTCTATGCATTGTTACAAATTGAACCTTTGCCTTGCATTGTTGGTCATAAGATACTTCTTATTAATATGCCCTGCCATCATTCTGAATATCGATTTATTATCGTTAATTATTATATTTTCGAAATCTGAGGTAGACAATGACCTTCCTCTTGCTTTGAAGATCAATTGTGCAAAATTTCATCAAGTTCTGAGTAAAACTGTAGATTTGTATATGAAACAAACAAACCCACAAAACCACAAAACTTTATACGAGGGTTGGGGCATAAGTCATGGCAACTATTTTTTTCTCATAGCTAAGGGATGGTATCACAAAATGTCATATGTCTCAGGAAACCGTTCATTCATAGTATATTTCCACAACACCAGATGGCTCTGTGATTTCCTTTTGTTGCATTGAGAACAATGTTAAATCAGTTCTTAGTCAACCGCCGTGCAGGATGGATGTAACCCGAGTTGAACAACGCTCGTATATCAATATAGCCGGTCTCCGCTGGCTTTGGTAAGAATTGGAGCACCCACTATACTCTCCGGAGTTTTCTCCATGTGATTTTGACCTTATACGGACGGTAAGGAACCATTACGTGGTAGACAGCTTCGGACACGAATGGACATTGTAAATATTGTGCAACAGGAGATGACCAGATTTCCACATGGTGAGAGAAATGGTGAAGCAGATGATATGGGCGCCTGTCATGTCGTTGGCAGCGTACTGTGAACGTTCAGGGGAATACTTTGAGGCCCTTTAGAATGGATATGTGTGCTGTAATGATTCTGGAACATGAAAGTTGTAACGTTATATCAACCACCTTAATAAACATAAAGAGCAAAATATTTCCGTGTTGTTAAATGTCCATACCTTTCCTCCATTCCTTGTCCTTTCATCTATATATTTCACATTTTCCACTCACGGTCGAATTCTCACAAAAAAATAGTTACCATGACTTATGCCCCAACCCTCGTATATATAGAAAGATATATATAGAGTTTCTATTAATTACCTTCTTAAAATTGTATAATTGTATTAAATAAATAAAATAAGGTCGAAGTAAATTAAATAATAACAATTTTAAGAGGGCAATTATTAAAAAATAAACAATTATATAGTTTCAATTTAACACCTTTCAATAACTATTATCTATTGTATTCCAGGGTTTTTGTGTCTCGTCCTTTCTTCTTATAAATATCCTTTCAATAACTGTACAATAATAACAAAATTTCTAGTAAAGAAAATAAAGTAGGGATAGTGTTGAATCGTGAAGACCTAAGAAAGGGGATGATGGATGGAACATCTTTTGAGAAATTTATTCCGTTTGTTATAAACAGAATAATAAAAAACGAAATTCACATAACGACCGGGCTCCGCGAAGGCAGAGTTTCGACGCCAAGAAATGACTCACGGGAGCATGAAAATCGGGCGGAACACACTATAGAATCGAGCTCTACTTTTGGCGTCGTATCCAGCAGCAGCAAATCAGCAAAAAATAACAGCGGCAGCCAATCAGGACGAATTTAGCACATACGTCATCGCTACGTTAAGTCCAGCACCGAAAGTTTGTTTTGCTTCTTTAATGGCTGCCCATTAGGAAATGAACTCAGCGGCAAGATGCCCATTCGTTTTGATTACAAAGCCCCAAAACATGTTGTTCAGATTTAAATTACATATGTGAACAAATTAGATTAAGACCCGTGTAATTTAGGACAAATCGGATGAAAGAATCTATGTTCGATTTTGATTTTCGCCAAAAGAAACGTGCGAAAGCATTCATCTCCTGACGACGTTTTCCACGTTTCTGGGAATGATCAAGACGGTTTCGCGACGGAAAGTTTCCTTGTCTTTGACGCCGCCGTCGCGGAATCCGCCGTAGTGTGAATCCAGCTTTATCGTGCAAACGCCAGCCGGCCGGACGTATAAACGTACAGACTGAGCGTATTTTCCTATGGTAGCTTTTAGCATTAAACTAATTTTGTGCAGTTTCGAAAACCCTAATTTCTACGTTTATTGTGTCTGTACTTTAGATTTTCTTGTATAGGTTATCGTATTTGTTTTATATCTTTTAAATTTTGTGTTGGGCGCAAATGATTACACAGTTAACGCGTCCGTAAAATTTGATTCAACCATCCAACCAAAATTCTAGGGGCATTCACAGTTGTTTCATGTCGGTGTCCTTTATTATGCGGCAGACATCTGGACGACAGCCCAGTTCCGCTTTCTAGTGCGAGAAGTGTTGCAGAGAGAGACACGAGATGGGCGCCTGCGATTTTACATCGTGGTAATCATCTTGCTATTGCGATAATGTTTTATTTGGAAGACCGAGAGACAGATCCAGGTGATAAGAGGAAAAAAAATCCAGTGTTCATATTTTGAAGCTTAGCAGCTATTCATTGCCAATGGGAATAGCGTCAGACACAAACTCGGAGGCATTGAGGATGAAGATAATTTCTATAGACCATATGACAGATTTGTCGTCATTAAAAAAGTAGCCTGTATATACGAAGGATGAGGATGAATCCCAAAAGCTAATTAGCGAAGACCCAGATAATCAATCAAAGCATAAAGATGCCAGAAAAGGTGCTAGATCGAAAACAAATATAATAAAACACTCAGATGAACATAAGAATTTTAGCAGTCAACCAAAGCGACGAAATAATTCAAAAGAAGTTGCTCCCCCGGAAAGCTCGGAAAGAATCTCATCATCTGAACTCGAGATAGATATTTCGGAGAACGAGATGGCTGAAAACAGTTTTAAAACAGTTTTATTTTACTTTAGTGTCTTTGTATTTTAGCTGAGATATCTTCAACTTTTGTTTGGTGATATTTTGTAGTAATATGCAGTTTTGATTCAACACTATTTTATTTTCAATGATGCTAAAAGCATCGTTACTGGATTTGCGAAGTCGGTCGGTCTTTTGCCAATTTTTTTTCGATTAGTTTGATTTTGACTTCAGATTCGGATAGAGCATCAAAAAGTAAGTAAAAGTTATAATAGTCACACATGTCCTATCTATTCGGGAACATGGCCAAAATAATGGTTAAATAGGCTACTAGGTAACCACAAAAGTTCTTGCCGTTTTTTAATTCCGGAAAATAAAATGGATGTACACAAAAAGTAGCGTATTGCTAGTCCCCAAAGTAATTCCCATTGGCATCTAGCACCTTCTGCCAACGTGTCTCCAGTTGATCAATCCTCTGGCTGTAAAACTTGCCGGTCTTGGACTCAAAGAAGTCCGTGAGTGCCGTTCGCAGGTCTGTATATTTGATGTAGGATTTTCCACGAAGATGGTCGTCCAGAGAATGGGAAAGGTGATAATCCGTTAGAGCAAGATCTGGTGAGGAAGGTGGATGACACAAATTTTCCCAGCTAAGCTGCTCTCTTGTTTCCCTGGCCATCCGCGGCACACGTGTGCCAGGCATTGTCATGAAGGAAGAGTACCCCTTTGCGATTCATCAATGCTGGCTCCTTCTGCTGCAATGCCTGTTGCACACATTCCAACTGCTGGGAGTACAGGTCCCCAGTGACGGTTTGGCCAGTTGATAGCAGCTCATAATGAACCATTTGGCGTCTAGTCCACCAGACAAACTAGACTACGGGGTTCATCAGAAATGGCAAATTTTCCCAACCTGAATTTCTGGAACAGCATCATCCCCAACCGCAAGACACATTCGGTGACTTGATGCTGCTGCCCATCTTGAAGTCATAAAGCAAACAACACCTAACCATCCCCTTCGATATGATTGATGTGAATGTCCAGCAGTCCTATATTTATACAGGCAAACCTTCCTGCTCCCCCCCCCCCCCTGACAGATTTTGGACCACACGGTACACTCATTTGCATATCTTCTAACAGTTCCTTTTATGGCAACATAAAAATGGCAAGAACTTTTGTGGTTACCTAGTATAACATTTTGGTCCTTCGAGACTGGTCACAACACCATAATGTTTAGATTTAATAATCATTTTAATTTTCTGTGATTTGAGATTGTGTGTGTCGTACGAACTTGTAATTGCTCCATAGTAGCGATGTTTGATGTGTGTTTGTTGTTGTGTTTCCTTTCCGGGTTCCACTGTTTCTTGAGTTTGAGTAGAAGAAAAGGAGAAAAGAGAAAGTCTTATTTCTTTTTATGGCTTTACCTCTTCGCTCGTTGCCGATCCGAAAGTTAAGTCCAGGCCCTCCAATGGTAACATAAACAATAGGGTCCCGAGAGAAGGCCGGGAGCACAACGGCCTTCGCGAGGGTGAGACGTCCGGTCCCACTGCCATACTCGCGATGATCGATGGCCACCTTCCTCGGAATTAACAAGGCCTATTAAAATGTCCCGCCTTGAAGGTGCTCTTACGTCCTCCCGCTTCTCGACCAAGGCCAGTCGGTTGATCTACGAATGGTATAATTGGTTTGGGTCGTTGGTTTCGCGCCGATTGTTGATTTTGGGTGAGGGCTTTGCTTCCTTGTATGTGTGACATCGGCCTTTTGGCCCGCGTATGCACAGATTACTAGATTTAATTTGTCTTTGAGAATTTTATTTTAAAGTTTATTTTGACTTATTTGCCATCCTTAACTCCTAACAATGGTGGGTAGGGAAAATTCGGTATTATTAAAAATGCTTGGTTGTGCTACCCTGACAACCTCTGTTAGAGACGTTAGCTTACGCGACGCCCATGCGCGTTTTACCATTGTTGAACTTTTGCGCGCTGCGGTTCAAGGAAAAACCTATGTTGTAGGTAATAGTTTTTTGGAGGGCAGTGATTTAGTTGCAGACTGACGGGCCAGATGCAGTGATGATCCAACTCGGATAAGGTGGCCGGACAGACCTTAATCTTTTGGAACGATTAACGCCATGTTGGCTGTTGTAGTTTACCATAATACGAAAACGGGTCGAGTTGATAACATTGCCCATATGATTCACTGTGGACTGATAGACATTGACAACTAGAACATGGATACCTCTTTGTTTTTTTTGTGATGGACGACGGCAGTTTTCTTTGTTTCTTTTTTTTTTTTTTTGCCAAAGTAGGCGACCCGGAGCTATTTTCGGTTTGCGACGAGTGAAAGATCATCGACGACGCTCGCCAAGACTGCCGACGCGCTGTAGATTTGCGCGGTCTAAATGTAGCACGTATCCTCAGAGAGATTGTTTCAGATAAGATTGATAGTCAAGCTTGTTTCCCAGCGTAGCTTTCTTCTGTGCCGAATCCTATATTCTTTGCATTTGCCGTGAAGAGAATCATATCCCTTCGTGACATGAGATAAGTGAATCTTTTTGATTAAAAATAAGTTTATCCTCCGAGCAAATCGTAAACAAAAAGACAATAAAAACTCTATCTGTAGATTTAATAAGATTCTATGTTCTACCCCTTGTGGTTCGTTATGTGGTAGTACCGGATTTCGTCAAGGGCCTTAGATGACGGGCCCAGCGTTTTGTTCCCTTAGTTCGCACGTCGTATCCTTCGGAGCTACCGGATCGTCGCAGTCTAAAAAACTTGGTGGAGTTGACCCAGCGTTCTGCGTTCTTGGTGGCTTTGCGAACGAAGATGCATCGTCCAGTCCCTCAGACTTACCTCTCCGGTGATCGGATGACGACGTCTTCCTCCGTTCCTACTTTCCTTGGTTCCCTTACCTACCCATTTCTTTTGTAACTTTATTCTTTGATCGTTTTTGTTATTCGTCCTTATTTGTTTTTTATCTTATGCCCCCCCCCCCCCTTTGTCCCTTTTTTCAGTCTAACTTGTTAGTACCGTATTTTCCTCCCGTTTCCCCGTAGCGTCCTATCGTTCATTTTTGCCTTTGTTCTGTCTTGTGTTTTAGTTTTCCCGTCTTTCCTGAAGGTCGCTGTCGAGTTCAACCGTTCTTCCTTATTCGGTCAAGATGCAACGCCGGGGTGTTGGAGCTATTCCAATTGAAGTGCTGTGTTCGGGGACCAACTGAACTCCAACTTAAACCATTTGCCGATAGGTAGCTCTTCCATTCGTCGTTTTCTCCTGACGTTTAATAGTGCTATGGAAGCCACTTGTCCAGATAAAATCAAGAAGAATTGAACTTCGTTTTTGCTTTACTTCCACCTCATTCTTAATCCGTTGTGGTCTCCCTAGGTTTTAAGTTTATCACTCTCTCGTTAGTCGAAGGGACGAAGAACTATAATTAACTTATTATTTTGTTTTTTCTTTTTCCTACTTTTTCAGGGTGGACCCGTAACCTCAATACTGGCCACTTCTTTTTTAGTTTTCCGTAGGCCGGGCTCTTGAAATCTCCGCATTTTTACCAGCTTCCTCTATTTATAAACAATACCAAGCGTTCTTGTGTCTAAATACTGATGTTTTCTGTGACTCTTGAATAGTCTTTTGTGGAGAAATAAATCTATTACCCTGCCTACTCGGAACCATTTGTGTTGTTGCCACATTTTACTTCACTTACACCTCGCAAATATAGCTCACCGCGCTCTTACTCTTGGATTCTCCTCACTTGCGAACGGGTTCCTTAGAAACAACCGCTCGCAAGTGAGTTAAGGTACTTTGCATCAGCCTACCTTAAGGGTTACTTAGGGGACCTCTACCTTCATAGGGATTTAAGGGGTTTTGCATGTCGCACGCGTTTAGTCTTTTGAGATAAAATTTGTAAAGGAGAGCACTCTTTGTTTTGTCGCGACAGATTTAGTTTCTTTATCCTGAATCCGCAACGTTGCATATGTTTGTTTTTAAATCTTGCGTTGGACGCAAATGACCATGCAGCTAACGCGCCCGTAAATCTAAACCAACCAACCAACTAATCCAGCATTCTGGAAGTTGCCGGTTGAGATATGCGCAACTTCCAACCTCGTCTTCCAACTGCAGCAACAACTACTATTCCGACAGCATGGCACAGTAGGCGAACCCAAATCTTCCCTTAATCTTCTGAAAATCATGTTCATCTTCCGTGTGACAGCGGATTTTCACTGCTCAAAATCTCAGATTATGCCTGTTGACTTTGCGACAGAAGTGAAACCAGGTTTCATCAATGAACAAGAATTTTTTCGCGATACCATCCACCTCTAGCCCTGTTTACAAATCCAATCTCTCCGTTTTGGTTTTTCGGCGGCTATGAGCGTCTGTACCATTTGAAATTTTGTACGGCTTGAACTGCAGGCGCTTGTATAGCAAGCGCCACACTGTACCTGGCAGCACGTAAAATTTTCTGTCGGCACGATTCATTGATTTGCTGGAGCTTCGTGAGTAAATCGCACGAATGTTTTCCATCATTATGTTCAATAGACCAATTGGTAAATTTTGTAATTTTCCCTTTTTTCCCTTCAGTTTTTATAAACGACTCAATATATGTATAAATATTCCTTGTACGTTCCTATTTTTTCGTATTCACTGAATAATGGCCATAAGATGTTTGAAATGCGCATACGATTATTAAATTACGAGGGGCGATTGATAAATAAGGTCTCCATGGATGTAACTTTTTTATTTGTTAACCGATTTTCAAAATTCTTATTGTATCTTATACTCACATTTGTCCTCTATGTAATGCACTATTTACTTTTCGACATAGTCCCCATTCCTTTCCAAGCATTGCGCCAACGCGTGACTAGTTGGGTGAACCCGTCGGAGAGGAATTCCGGAGTTGTTGTCGACACCAGGATTGAATGGCAGCGTTTACCTCGCCGTCAGAACCAACTCATCTCCCTTAAGGGGCTCTTTCTTCTTTGGGAAGTGGTGAAAGTCGAAATGTGCAAAGTCTTTCATTTTTGAACTGCAATATTTCATCTTTGAACTGTAGGCGCTGCAACGCCTCTGGTGTGTGGTGACTCGTGTGCGGGCGGACGTTATCGTACTCCAGAAGAGGGTTCGAAGAAATTATGATTCATCTGAATGTGAATACACAGCCAAAATAAGCACATGAAAAACGTTTAGGATTAATAAACCATTAAGAAATGACATAATCATATACCGAAGGGCTAAACTAAATCATTCGCGAAACCATATATTTCAACTGCCCTATGTTAACATTTAAAGTTTCTAATGGACCATAATGATACCATTAAACCACGTACCTCTGAACCAATTTGAACTATCACTAACTTTACGTTGTATTCATTATTACACATCATTCCAAGTTGTTTGTTATATTGCATGCCATATCTTAGCATTGAAAGTTCCAATGAACCATAATGCTAAACCAGGTGCCTTTAATCCTATTTCCACTATCGATATCTTAATGTTTTATTCATTCATGACACATCATTCCAAGTTGTTTGATATTGTGAAGTTCCAGTGTACTGGAAGTCACGTGGGTCCGGCGAAAAGGGGGGGGGTGGTGTTTATTAGAATTTGTGTTTTATTTCGTTAGTTTCGTGAGTTTAGTGTGATCAAGGAGTGGCTTTCAATGTGTGTAAGTGGATGCCTGATCGGTTATTTGTTGTGTTATTGCGTGTGTGAGTGAATGTTGTTGTTGAGAAGTTTTGTTTAAATTGTGTGAGCGATCGTATCTAATCCTCTGTTGGAGCTGCTATTGTTGGAAATTTTTCCAAAAAAATCGCCTCAGTTCCAACGGAGGATTGTTGCGATCGTTTTCCGAGAAACTGGAAGACGTCACTGGCGTGCTGTAAACGTTGTTATGAGTTCTTTTGTTTTTGAAAAAAAAACCGAGAGCGGAACAGACGTACCCCCGTACGCTCCTTTGTTGTCCGTTTACCGTGTTCGAACTCAAAGCCATAGAGCAGGCATCGGGACGTAATTATGTTATAGTAGTTTGTTTTTATGTTAATTGATAATTTCTAGTTTAATTAATTACCGTGTCGATTTTGAGTTTTGCGATTGATGATAGAACTGTGGCGTGCCGACTGAACTTTCTGCGGAAAGCGAACCGATGACGCCGCCGGGTCAAGGAGCGCAAGTGTTTTGACAGTGAGGAGCAGCTCTCAATAGAATTCGTAGACGGGAAAATGGTCGAATTATTGGTGAGTGATTTTAAGCTATATTTTTGCGCAGCGTGAAGATATTATTGCCGATCGAACACTTAGAAGAGCGTAGTTTGCTGCCATGCCGTCGGTCCTCCCCCCGAGTGCAATTGCTAAAAACGAACCTCGTGTCGATGCTGGCACCACGCGGTGTAGCGTAGCGTTAGTCTAGAATAGACAATTGAGCCACCAGAAAATTCCGTGAATTAAAAACTATACTGCTGGAACTACGAAATGTATTTGTTGTTGGTGCCATATATATTAAGTAGTTGATTGCGTACCGGGTTCGTTCTATGGTAGAGTCGTTAAAAGCATATCAAGGGTGCCCAGTAGGGAGAAGGTAAATATACTGGTGCGTAGATGTCATCGTGCACAGGGTAGTTTATTAAATTCCTGTCGCACTGACGGAACTCGCTTTGCTAGTGGTCCTTGGGTCAGGTACTCGCGTGCCTACCAAGAGGGGTCCTAGTACCTCCCCCCTGTTTGCCCGATCAAAGGAGGATACGTCACGCTAAAGCGTATTTTGAATAGCAGAAATATTTGTGCGGAGGCACGTGTAGTTCAGTTGACGTTTGTGGCCGCGGGCACAGGTATTCACTCCCGAATTAGACTGGAGGAACCTCGTCATGCAGACCACCCATAATGAGTTACGAACTCGAGTGCCAGTATGTTAAATTAATCCGGAGTGTGCTCCGAGTAGTTGTAAACTGTAGATTTAAAATTGAATTCAAGGGGCCCCTAGTCGTTTTAAAATGGTAAGGTATCTGTAGCTATGGATTATAAATGTGGTACAAGTCTAACTGAAAATAAAGCAGACTGTTGACAGTAATATTTCAGTCAGGTAGTCCTACATATTTTTGGCCCAAATCCTTAACGCAACTCACCTCGACACATTGCCTTGTCGGTGTGTGTGCTTCGTTTACATATGGTGGGGGTGGGAGAACGTTACAATGGCGCCCGAACAGGGATCAAAAATCCGGAATTCCCGGATTATTGAGGTCCCCCTGACTCTGTGATATTTTTGGCATTTTGTTTTTGTTTTTTTATATGTTATGACTTTTTGTGCTTGTAGGTGTGTTGAGGGGTGATAGTAAATGTACTGTGGAGTATAGTGGGTTGTTGGACTGTTGTTGGAACGATAGAGAGTTGCATAACTTAGGTGTAGTGGGTTCTGGATTTGTATTGTGAGATACGGAGGTACAAAGTAAGGTGTCGTTTGGGCATGAAGAGTGCATGGGTCGCGTCCAACGCTTTGAGGCATTAGTTGAGAAATTAACAGAACTGGTGTCCAAGGTGATGTGGAATGGAAACCATGCAAGTTATTTAAATACGAGTAAGGCAGTGGTGGGCATCAGAGCGGGCTCTCCCAGTGAAGGCGAGACCGATTCTGGTGTATCACTGGGGGCCTATCCTGATATCGTCATGTTGCGTGTGCCTGGGAAGGATGTCAAGAATATGAGGTGGACAGGGCCATTCAAGGTGCAGGCAACAGATGGGACGGATTGGGTGAAGGTAATGGGTATTCGCTTTGGAGATATTAAGTGGGTGAGAGCAAGACAAATCTGAAAGCCCTGGCAAGGTAATGGGCTTGTAAGCAGAAGTGAATTGTGTGACGAGTCCAAAACTCATGAGCAGCCAACGGTGATGGATGATTGTCAAGGGAAGCAGCATTTTTCCGACGAGGATCCTGGGTGCATCCCAGCTGCAAGAGAATTTCGACTATCAATAATTTGACGTTATATTCATTCATGACACGTCATTCCAAATTGTTTGATATATTACATGCCATATCTTAGAATTGAGCGTTCCAATAAACCATAATGGTTCCACTAAACCAGGCACCTTTGATCCTATTTCGACTATTCATAATTTGACGTTATATTCATTCATGACACATCATTCCAAGTTGTTTGATATATTGCATGCCATATCTTACCTTTGAAAGTTCCGATGAACCATCATGGTTCCACTAAACCAGGCCCCTCCGTGGGCACTACCTTGACGCGGTGGAGGGGCTTGAGTGCCTCAGTGATGCTAAGGGCTATGCTGGATCGGGTCACCCATGCCAGACAGGCCTTAGCAGAGAGGCCAGACTAAAAGTGTCCGGTCGGTAGTGGACCCTCCCAAAGGGACCGGTGCTCGCAATGCAGGCATGTTTTTGACATGGCCTCCATTACGACCAGTACGTCCACCTGCGTGTTTGCCGTGCGCAGCGACTCTACTTCTGGGGAAAGGGGGATCCTGGTGGTTGAGGGAAGGCTTTCCAGAACAACACACCACTTTGGCCCCTGCTTCTCGGAAGGATGGGAGGTCTGGATGAGCCCGTCCAGATCAATCGGCTGGTCGTCGCTCCTTGGAGCTTCGGCCATAGGGTTAGGCGCTGCCTATATCTTCCTCGTATCCCTGGTGCCAATGTGCATCCCCTTGTTGGGCTCGGTGGTGGGTGGGGAGCGAGGGAGATGAAAGTTTACTCAACTTACTATGGGTAAAAATAATAAGAATGCTAATCAAAAACAAACTAATAATAGTTTTCGTGAAGGGAGACCTAGTAGAAGACCGCCAAGAAATCCGAAGTTTTTGGAGATGAAATTGGCAAGTGGGGAGTCGTTTAAGACCATCTCCCCATTTCTAATTTCAAAAGAACTTAAACGCCTCGTTGGGGATACGAAACATGTCAAGAGACTCTTTAATGGCAATCTATTGATCGAGGTTGTTAAGGATAGGCAAGCCACCACCCTGTTATCCTTGAAAAAGTTTGCGGGGAAAGCCATTTCGGTTTCTCCCCATGCAACTTTGAATTATAAAAAAGGTGTTTTCACGTGCCAGGATCTGGAAGGAATAGAGGATGAGGAAATCATTGCCGAATTGGATGATCAATCTGTTGTTGACATTCGCCGGATCGCTCCAAGGAGGAATGGTGTTCCTCATCCTACAAATTCCTTCATTGTTACCTTTGAGGGAACAGTTTTGCCAGATACCATCTATGTTGGCTATATCCAATGTCACGTGAGACCCTTTATCCCCAACCCGTTGCGATGCTTCCAATGTCAGAAGTACGGCCACACGAGAACAAACTGTCATTTTAATGCAGTCTGTTGTAAGTGTGGCCTGCCTGGACATGAGATGGAAGATTGTTCTAACGAGTTACGGTGTTGTAACTGCAAGGGAGCCCATTCTGCCCTTTCAAGAGACTGTCCTATTTGGCGGAAGGAAAAGAAGATCCAAGAGATTCGTGTCCTTGGGAATCTGTCTTTTCCGGAAGCGCGTAGGCAGGTAGAACAAAATGAAGTCCGGAACTATGCAGCAGTGGTTAAGAGTCGTCCTTCTATTAAGTCTGTTGGAACAATGACTGACTTGAGTATCGCAGACTTTTCTTGTGGAACTTCCACCTCCACAGGATCATCTGCTAGCACTAGTCGGACTTCGAAATCAGTTACACCACCTGGAACTCCTCCAAAAACTTCGGAAAGGGAAGAGGGTAAGAAACGCTCGTCAGAGGTGTCACCTTCCTCTGACCCCTCCAAAAAACGTATAGTAGTTTCTACTCCAAATTCTCCAGTTCTGGGGGGAGGGCCAGACTTCCCTTTAAACTTGGACGTGTCTCCTACTGAGGAGATGGAGTTATCCCGGGAGTTTAAACTTTCATCTTAAAACCTCCATCATGGCACTGTTACAATGGAACCTTAATGGATTCTTCTGCCGCTTAGAAGACCTGAAGCTTTTAGTCAATAAGTTCTCCTTTTCCTTATTGGCTTTGCAAGAAACGTTTCTCTTGCCATCCCAGTCTCCGACCCTAAAAGGGTTTAATTTCATAAGGAAGGACTATACTATGGGAAATAAAGCCTGTGGCGGTGTTGCCATCTTAGTTCAAAGATCCTTGCCTTTTACTACCATTAATTTAACATCGAATCTCCAGGCGGTAGCAGTTAGAGTGTTATTCAAAGACCTCTCACCTCTAACTGTTTGTTCACTGTATCTACCTCCAGATCAATATACGGACGAAACATCTTTGTCATCTCTACTGTGTGAACTGCCAAGCCCCTTTCTAGTTCTGGGTGATTTTAACGCCCATAATCCCATTTGGGGGTCTATAAAGCTCTCTGAAAGAGGATATATGATAGAGAAAGTTTTGAATGCTTTTAACATCAATGTGTTAAACGATGGCTCTTCAACATTCCTCCACTCAGCCAACGGCTCTCTGTCATGCATCGATCTATCTATATCCTCTTCATCTTTCACACATAATTTAGCCTGGAGCGTATTCACAGATTTACATGGTAGTGATCATTTCCCGATCAGTATTTCCCTGAGTTCTTCTACTTTTTCCAACCCTCAACCACGTTGGAGATTGGATAAAGCACACTGGAAGGTCTTCCAATGCCATCTACAGTTTGAGAATAAAACACCCTTTCCGTCTGTAGATGAGGCTGTAGAGGATTTCACTTCCCGCATCCTCTATGCGGCAGAACAATCCATTCCCAAGTGTAAATCCTCGTCCACGAAAATTCCAGTGCCATGGTGGAATGAAGAATGTGCCCGAGCGGTTCGAGAACGTAAGCGAGCTCTCCGCATTTTTACCGCACAACCCACTCTTGAGAATTTTATTACTTATAAGAAAAAAAGGGCCAGTTGTAAACTAATCATTTCCAATAATAAGAGACTCTGTTGGAGAGATTATATCTCCTCCATTAATAAAAACACTCCTCTTCAATCTGTATGGAACATGATTAGGAAAATAAATAGGAAAAGACTCCCGGATAAACTCCCTTCTCTCATTGTAAATGGTCATACATACTTTGACCCAAAGGAGGTAGCTAATATCCTCGGAAGGACATTTGCCGAGGTTTCACAGATAAAACATTACTCAGCCTCCTTTCAAAGACAAAAACGTATCGAAGAATCGCATGCCATAAATTTCAAATCCCGAAACCTCGAGAAATACAATCTCCCGTTTACTTTACGGGAACTGCATTATGCCCTTCGTTGCTCCAGTGATTCTGCGCCAGGCCCAGATGGAATCTTATATGCTTTCTTGAAGCATCTACCGAAGGAAGCTTATGCTCACCTTCTCTCGTTATTTAACTACGTTTGGTCATTAGGAGAGATCCCAACTTTGTGGAGAGAAGCAATTATTATTGCTATTCCAAAGCCAAATAAAGACCACTCTTGTCCGTCAAACTATCGACCAATAGCACTAACTAGCTGCATGTGCAAAGTCCTGGAAAGGATGGTCTCTGTCCGACTTATGTGGTATCTGGAAAAAAACCACCTGTTGTCCAGATTTCAGTGCGGTTTCCGCAAATCCCGCTCAACTGTTGATCACCTTCTTCGGTTGGAGCATGAGATTCATTTTGCACAGAGATATAAACAACATGTTGTAGGGGTGTTCTTCGATCTGGAAAAAGCCTATGATACAACTTGGAGGCATGGAATAGCAATACTTTTGCGGAAGTATGGCCTTATAGGACACCTTCCCTCTTTCCTGTGTAATTTCATGGCGAACAGAACATTCCGAGTTCGCGTTGGGTCAACGATCTCAGACCCTTTTACGCAGGATAATGGTGTCCCACAGGGAAGTGTGCTGAGTCCATTTCTTTACCTCATTGCTATGAATGAGGCTTGTTCACAACTTCCATCCACTGTGAACTATTCCCTGTACGTTGACGATATTGCCATCTACTGTCGAGGGTCCTCAATGTTCTTTATTGAGCGTCAACTGCAACTGGCCGTCAACAAGCTTGTAACCTGGAGCAACGAAGTAGGATTTAAATTTTCACCCCAAAAAACAAGGGCCGTTCACTTTTGTTTTTTGAGAGGTCTCCATCCAGACCCGGACCTTACACTTTATGGATCCCCTATTTCAGTGGTGGACTCACATAAATTCTTGGGTCTAACATTTGATAGAAAATTATCATGGCTCCCACATATTCATAATTTAAAAGCGAGATGCTTAAAAGCCATAAATGTTTTGCGCTCCATTTCCGCTACCAAATGGGGTGCGGATAGGAAGATGCTCCTTTTTTTATACGGCTCTCTAGTTAGATCTAAATTGGACTACGGAAGTATTGTGTATGCATCTGCTTCAAAAAGTACTTTGAAGCTGTTAGACCCCGTTCACAATCTAGGCATAAGAATTGCCATAGGAGCGTTCCGAACAAGTCCGGTAGAGAGCCTTTATGTAGATGCTTCTGAACCCCCGTTATGGTTAAGAAGAGCCAAACTCCTCCTGAAATATGCTCTTCGCATATATGGTGAAAGTCAGCACCCAGCTTTTGCCTGTCTATTTGGTAAACCTAGAATCCCTCCACATCACTCTTATAGAAGCATCAACAATTGGTTCCAGAATCTTCTGGTGAGCCTGAACCTCTCATTTCCAGCCATACATAGCCGAGAGGTCAGAGATGTCCCTCAGTGGATTCTTCCCCAACCAGATGTAAATTACAATTTATTCGGGGGGAAAAAATCAAATTTTTTGGAAGCCGAAATTAACGCACTTTTTAAGGTTTTTTTAGAAACCCTTCCTGATGGCTTCCACATATATACAGATGGGTCCAAGTCAGAGGACGGGGTTGGCTGTGCTTTCCTTATAGATAACACTATATTCTCCTATCATTTGCCAAACGAGTTTTCCATCTTCTCAGCGGAATTGGTTGCGTTAGCCAAAGCGTTAGAGTTCTGTTTTCAATATCCAAATTCCAACATCTGGATATTCTCTGATTCTCTGAGCGCTTTGCAATCGTTGGAATCTTTCAATTCTGAAAATCCGTTTGTCAAAAGAATCCAGGAATACCTTCATTTCCTGGACTACCAGAATTCATTTTGTCTGGATCCCTAGTCACATGGGTATCCAGCAAAATGAACGAGTCGATAAGGCGGCAAAACACGCTATTACACAGTTACCGATCTCTGAATTGCTGTCAATCCCCGAGCATTTATACCCGGTGATTTCCAAGAAACTCAAATCTTCTTGGCAGGAGTCTTGGCCTCTTAACCCAGCTAATAAACTTTTTGAAATCAAGCGTTCCATCACACGGTGGTCATTACCTTGTCTAACAAACAGGCGAGAAGATGTCGTTCTTACTCGGCTTAGGATTGGTCACAGCCGTCTTACTCACAAATATTTATTAAAAAAAGAACCAGCTCCATTGTGTTCTTGTGGAGCAATGCTAACTATTAAGCATATTCTTATTCAGTGCCCTTTACACACTAAATTACGACGCTCATTAGGGCTGAATTATTCACTTGAGTTTTTGTTGGGGAATAACCCTATGATTTTTAAAAAAGTATTTTTGTTTTTAAAAATTATTCATGTTTTTAAATTCATATAGTCATCTTTTTATTGCTTTTGCATTATATATATTTGACCATCAAATATAGGTTTCATTTAGTGCCATTTACACACTAATCATATTCATCAGTTTTTATTAGGGGACATCTCATAAGAAAATAGATTTTAATCATATATTTTATAGTCAGTTAGTGCCATTTACACACTAATGATTTACTCAGAACCTATACAAATATTTGTTATTACGGGAGAACCCTGGAGGAAAATGTCGGTTTTTTAAATTTATTATGGTTTTTAAAATCTCAGTCATAATTTTTATTGTTTTTCCATCTTTGTCATTCACGTTTTTATGTTTTGTTTTTTGTTTTCTCCATCTGAATTTTTAAACTTTTGGCCCATAAACTGTGGGTTTTTAAACTTTCTGTCGGGCGCAAAATGGCCATAGTAGCCGACGCCCTAAAATTCCAACCAACCAACCAACCAACCACTAAACCAGGTGCCTTAGAACAAAATTCGACTATCATTAATTTTACGTTGTATTCATTATTACACATCAATCCAAGATTTTTGATATATAACATGCCATATCTTAGCATTGAAAATTCCATAATGTGGTTCCACTAAAACAGGTGCCTTCGACCCAATATCGACTATGAATAATTTTACGTTGTAGTCATTCATTACACATCATTCCAAATTATTTGATATATTAAATGCCATATTTTTGCATTAAAAGTTTCCAATGGACCGTAATGATACCATTAAACCAAGTACCATCGAACCAATTTGGAATATCATACTTTACGTTATGTTAATTCATAACACGTCACTCTAAATTGTTTGATATATTACATGCCATATCTTAGTATTGAAACTTCCAATTAACCATAATGGTTCCACTAAACCAGGTGCTTTGGAACAAATTTCTACTATCATTAATTTAACGTTGTAGTCATTCATTCCGCATCATTCCAAGTTGTTTCATATATTAAATGCCGTATCTTAGCATTAAATGTTTCCAATGCACCATAATGATACCATTAAACCACGTACCTTTGAACAAATTTGAATTGTCATTAATTTTACGTTGTATTCATCTTTACACATCATTTCAAGTTGGAAATGACCGTAGCAGTTGAAAAGGACGTTAATACCAAACAAACCAAACCAACCAACCAATCAAGTTGTTTGATATATTACATGCAATATTTTAGAATTGAAAGTTCCAATGAACCATAATGGTTCCACTAAACCAGGTGCGTTGATCCAATTTCGACTATCATTAATTTTACACACCATTCCAAGTTGTTGATATACAGGGTGGGGAACATAACTTCCTGATTTCAAAACGCAATAAAACCCATTTTATGAGTCAGTATGTTTTATATATTTTATTTATAATTTAGATACATATTTAAAGTTTTGTTTTAGACAGTCTTGAAAATCATATGAGGTAGGTGACGCCCTCTCTGGTCCATACACTGAATAAGCCGATTTCTGGCGTTGCTCATAGCATAGGGTATTCAGCAATTTCTGCCCAGATATTGGCTTTCAGGTTTTGCAGGGTCCTTGGACGGTTAACATAAACGCGGCATTTAAAAAACCCCATAAAAACCACAAGGGGTCAAATAGGGGGAGCGGATTGGCCATTCCAAATCTCTCCTTAATGAGATGAGGTGCTCCGGAAAGTGTTCCATCAAAACAGCCATTGATGCCCATGAAGTGTGAGCCGTTGCTACGTCCTGTTGGAACCAAATGTCCCCTAAGTTCAATTCATCAAGTCGTGGGAAAAAAATTTTCTCCAACATATTCACATACTGGTCTGAATTCACTATCATTGTTACCTCATTTTCTTCGACAAACCAGGACTATTAACCCCAGCTGAGGAAATTGCGCACACGACTGTGACTTTAGATGAATGCAAAGGCGTTTGATGCAATTCTCGGGGGTTGTTGTCGGCCCAGTAGCGCATGTTCTGTTTGTTAACTCATCGAGTTAAGTTAAAATGGGCTTCATCACTGAAAAAAACAATTGTGTCCTCAGGAATGTTTTCGAGAAGTACCTCACATGATTTCCCTCGGAAATTGAAGTCGCGTTCGGAGAGTTCCTGCACAATCGCCAGCTTGTAATGATGGTAATGAAGGTCGTCGTGAAGAATTCGCCTCATTGAACGATCGGAAAGTCCAAGGGTAAACCATATTTGCGCGCAGAATGCCGTGGGGATCGTAAGATTGAAGCACTCACTGCCTCAATGTTCACACATGATCTGATTGGACGAGGGAATCCAGATCTTCGGCTTGTCTTATTCGATGCTTGTCTGAACGTAGTGACCCATTTAAAAATTGATTTTCGGTCCGGAACACGGCCCAACACCGTCGAAAGGCGCGCTGAGTTGCCATCACAGATGAACCGTTCGAAAAACAGGCCTCGACAGCAAACGTTCGCACTTCACTGTTCCGACGCATCATGGTGACTGAACTGGAAGAGAACAAAACTTTAGAACTACGCTTCTCGAATGAGACCACTCCTGTCCCGCTGCAGCCGCTACAGCCTGAATTGCGCACATTTCAAAAAAGGAAGTTACATTGCCCCACCTTGTATTACATGCAATTTTTTAGCATTGAAATTTCCATAATGGTTCCACAAAACCAGGTGCCTTTGAACCAATTTTAACTTCAAGAATTTTGGGTTATATTAATTTATAACACATCATTCCAAGGTGTTTGGTACAGGTATTGGACATTGAAACTGAAACACCTTCGCAAATAGCACTGGATACCCCCAGGGCTGAATAGAACCTTCTGCTAGGTAATTAATCGTATGCATATCAATGAATTACGTGTCAGAGTTCTTGGTAGTCACTCCAGTAGAAAAGTTCGATAGTAAGCTTCAAATTGTCTGTGCAGAGCGCTATAATGGGAGACATATCTGACTTCAAAAGAGGGCAGATTGTTGGCGCGCGTCTAGCAGGTGCATCTGTGTCCAAAACTGCCACACTTTGTGATGTCTCACGTGCTACAGTATCCAGGGTGATGTGTGCATATGAACAGGAAGGACGAAACACGTCCAGGAGGAGCAACTGCAGGAGAAAACGGAAGTTGTCGGAAAGAGACGTCAGGACATTGACCAGGATTGTTGCACGAAAGCGGAAAACCACCGCAGCAGAAATCACCGCAGAAATGAATACACACCTCCAGGAACCTGTGTGCACGAAGACAATCCGTCGTTACCTGCATAAATCCAACATCCATGGCAGGGTTGCTATACCGAAGCCTTTCATCAGTAGTACAAATGCCTCCAAGCGGGTTCAGTGGTACCGGACGCATAAAACCTGGACGTTGGATGACCTCAAACGCGTCATATTCTCGGATGAGTCCAGCTACACTGTCTTCCAAACAACAGGGAGGGTATTCGTCTGGAGGAGCCCCTCTGATGCCTACAACCCAGACTGCTTGGCAGCCACAGTCAAACACGGAGGTGGATCAGTAATGGTTTGGGGTGCAAACTGTGCAGGACCTCTACCGATTCTTCCCAAGACGTGTTGCTGCTGTGCTGGCTGCCCACGGTGCCCCAACACCTTATTAAATAAAGATTTTGGATTTCTACCAGGTGCTTCAGTTTCAATGTCCAATACCTGTATATTACATGAAATATTTTAACATTGAAAGTTTCAATAGACCATTATGGTTCCACTAAACCAGGTGCCTTTGATCCTATGAATAATTTGATTTTATATTCATTCATGACACATCATTCCAAGTTGTTTGATATAAAACAACATTGAATGTTCCAATTAACCATAATAGTTCCATTAAACCAGGTGCCGTTAAAACAATTTCAACTATCATTAATTTTATGTTATATTTATTTAAGACACGTCATTCCAAGTTGTTTGGTATATTACATGCCATTTCTTAGCAATGAAAGTTTCAATGGAGCATTATGATACCATTAAACCACGTACCATTGAACCAATTTGGAATATCATTACTTTACGTTATATTCATTCATGACAGATCATTCCAAGTTATTTGATATAAATCATGCAGGTGCCTTCGAACCAATTTCGACTAACATTAATTTTACGTTGTAGTCATTCATTACACACCATTCCAAGTTGTTTCATATATAACTTGCCATATCTCACCATTGAATGTTCCAATGAACCAAAATGGTTCCACTGAAGCAGGTGCCTTTAAAACAATTTCAACTATCATTAATTTTACAGTATATTCATTTATGACACGTCATTCCAAGTTGTTTGGTATATACATGTCATGTCTTAGCACTGAAACTTCCAATGGACCATACTGATACCATTAAACCACGTACCATTGATTATTTTGGATTATCATTGTTACATAAATTCATGACGCATCATTCCAAGTGTTTTGATATATTACATGCCACATATTAGCCTAGAAACTTTCAATAAACCACAATAGTTCTACTAAATCCCAGGTGCTTTTGAACCAATTTCGACTATCAGTAATTTTAATTTATATTCATTCATGACACGTCATTCCAAGTTGTTTGATATACAGAGTGTCAAAATGTCTAGTAACATGGCAGATATCTCGGAAATTAAGCATTGTACGAAAAAAATGTCCATAATCAAAAGTGAGTTATTTCGTGGGGGAAATTCATTAGCTGGGGGGGAAGTACGTTTGAAATCTTAAATATTAACCCCTATTTTTAATGTTATATTCAGATTGTACACAATTTTCGAGAAATGTTTTATTCTTGGTGTTTTTTCAATTGATCCAACCGTTTTGTGTTTTTTTATTTGATCCAGATAGAGGCCCTGAAAGTGTGGAACATTTAAAGTTTTGAACCCAATTTTATCGATGAAGTCAAAGAGATAGAGAGTCTCTTACAAACATTCCTGTTCTAATTTTTCATGTGTTTAAGAATCCGAAGTCAGAATTTCAAAAATGCAATATTTTTCAAAAAATACTCACAGACTCTGCCTCCATAGAACTGGCGCCCCCAAAACTTTGCTTGTGCACTAAAAATTTTGAATTTCTGAAATTTGACTTCGGATTCTTAAAGACCATCAAAAAGTAGAATAGGAATGTCTGCAAGACCCACTCTCTGTCTCTTTGTCTTCATCGATAAAATTGGGATCAAAACTTTAAAAGTTCCACAATTTCAGGGCCACTATCTCCTAAATGGTTGGATAAATTGAAAGATCACCAAGAATAAAACATTTCTCGAATATTGTGTACAATCTGAATATTGGTGACTTTTTTGACACCCTGTATTATATGCCATATCTTACCAATGCATAACTTACCATATCTTATCAAACAATACTTTTAAAATGCTCTCAATAGATGGCGACACAAAATTGAAAGTAAAACTTTACAAAAAAAAACGAAAAATTGTTTTAAAATGGTCCCAAAGGATGGTGCTACCATATGAATATCGATTTTTTATCGAATCAAGTCGAAAATTTTTTTTTGAGAAATATCAAGTAGACAGCGCTCTTCTCCTTCCTTTTAAGGTCATGTGTGCACAATTTCATCAAGATTGGAATAAAATTGTAGATTTGTATAAGAGACAAATATATATACATACATACAGTCTGTTTCATAATTTATTGGACACTTCAAAAATTCAAAACTACGCGGTGGTTTTTGAAAAAACAATCCTATATGTTTACTTTACCAGTACACTAACTCCTGTGAACAAATAATATGTAAAGAGCACTGCGTAATAAAATACTATACAATATTTTCTGCGAAAAAGTACATTTCGACTATTTCACATTTTATTGGACATACGTTTTCTATCTACTACCTGATAGAAACAAGATGTTCCGACCCATTTTGTTAAAAACCCAACCCCCCTACAAATGGAATAGGCTCATTGGAATGTGTAGACAAGACTAATTCAATTTGTTCATCATACTCTTGAAAATGTGTCCACGAAAGACATTAAGTGATGCTGACAAACAAATTATTCGCGTCCATCGCGGGAATGGAAAATCTATTCGAGAGATTTCTGCTGTGACAGGTACAGCTATAAGTACAGTTGCCTGGTTTCTCAAACAGGAAGCAAACCCACGAGTGACAAAGAAACGAAGACCCCCAACCTAAACTGACGCCTCGTATGAAACGTGCAATTGTGAAACAGGCATGCAACACAGGACAGTCTACCTCACAAATAGCCGCTCAATTACCCGGTTCGATGTCTCGCGTAACTGTGTGGAGAGTACTCTTATTTATAAAAATAAATAAATGAATAAATAAATATTACCTGCCAGTGTAAAACCAAAGATCTGGTTCTGATTATTGGTGATTCCACGCAATATAAAACTAATGCCTAGCTATCCAGAGAGTCTCCATAATCCTGAAATCCAGAAACCAAATCTTGATTTTTTTTCATTGGTCAACATTATTTTCAAAGATATTTCATCAAAAGTTAAAATGCACAATTTGTCATTTTCCTTCACTGAATTTACTTTCTTACTAAACATACTAAGAACAATTTTTGAGATCCCGGGTTCTAACTAATAGTTTTAAGCATTCGCTGAAGGGTTCCGATTGAAGGTAATGAAAAACTCTCAAAAGTAATCTACGAGGGGAGTTCAATAACTAATGCAACACATTTTTTTCTGAAAAAGGGGGTTAATTTATTCAGCATTCAAATACACCATATTATTCCCCAATCTTTTAGCTACACACACTATTTTTCAACGTAATCTCCATTCAATGCTACGGCTTTACGCCACCTTGAAGTGAGGGCCTGTACACCTGCACGGTACCATTCCACTGGTTGATGTCGGAGTCAACGTCGTGCTGCATCAATAACTGCTTCATCATCCGCGTAGTGCGTCCCACGGATTGCGTTCTTCATTGGGCCAAACAGATGAAAATCCGTCGATCTGCTCGAATGAGAGTGTTCGCATGTTCCGACATTGCAGGAGATCAGACATTGCACGGCCGGCCAGCTCGCGGGAGATCAGACAGTTTTGCTTGACCTTGCGGCGAAGATGACACACGCTTTGACTAAAGACTCACCGTGCTTTTGTCCACTGCCAGATCACCGTAGACATTCTGCAAGCGCCTATGAATACCTGAGATGCCCTGTTTTTCCGCCAAAAGAAACTCAATCACTGCCCGTTGTTTGGAACGCACCTCCATTGTAGACGCCACTTCAACAGCTTACTATAGCGCTGTCACATATCGGACGTCAATGAAACTTTACGAGACGAAGCGGAAATGTTTGAAAATGTTCCACAAGAAATGTCCAGTTTTTCAACCAAAATTGGCCGAGAAAAAAATGTGTTGCATTACTTATTGAACTCCCCTCGTATAAGAAGAATGATAAAATTGATAAAACAAACATTTTATATTGGATGCTTCAGCGGTTGGATTTATTTGATGAAAAATTTCTTTGCATTTTTAAAAATGTTAACCCGTTTTTTCCCAAGCATGCTGTCCAATGCCATCACATTTCATTTCAGTTTTAGACTTCAGTCGTTTTATTTGTGTTTTTAATTTTGAAATTTTTACTCTCTTACTTTTTAATTCTTTTCGTAAAATAAGCTTCCTGGGAGCAACTGCTGATTGCCTACTCTGTTTACTTGAGTGCATAATAGCAGAGGACTCAGAATCTGTAGGATCATAGCCTACAGTCATAGGGTTCATTGTAGGCTATAGTAAGATCAAGAATAATTGCTGGACATAAAGCAGGTGTAGAAGGGGCATGAATTTCTGCGGGCATTACTTGAAGCAGGGATTTGTCAAATGACTTTAAAATACAGCAATTAAATGAAAAAATTAAATACGAAGTTCATTCAAGCTAAACGATCTTTATTTTTTTATTTTGTTCTTTGTTTTTTTATTATTTCCTTTAGTAAATTAATAATAGAGATAATAAGTGACCCACATATACGTTAAAAATTATGGCCTGAAATCCTTGGCTCTTTAAAAAAAATTCGAAAAGAGAATTACTAATAGACTTTGTCGAAAAATTTTATGTTTTTTATTAATTGTTTAATTTTAGTATCCTTTGACGCAGATACAAAAAAACAAAAAACAAATGTGTAGGTGCGTTTTGCAGCGTGCATTGGGAATTTGCAGCCATTGTATTCAACCCTTCTTAATCCTCTAATCTTAAGAGTTTTACTTAATCAGTTTCAGTTTTCCTGATACCTGTATTAGTTCGGCTACCAAACTTCAGGGGCCGGAAGTTCACTTTATTACGAGAGTGTCGCCTCCTTCTAATTTCTCCTTGATTAGGATCAGGCAACGTTATGGATTGCTTAACGCAGGCCCCTTTCAAGTTACTAGTAAAGGTCGAATGTGAAAAAATGTCGTCTTTTACGCCTGTTAACCAACCATTGGATTAAGCCTTTTTTTATGAAATAACGGATACAAACAAGTTTTTTTTGACACTGAATCGTACGGGCAATAAACGCCACAGCAATCCTCGGACGTCCAGTATTCCATGCGCAAGGCGTTTTCTCAGTGATTCCTCAGAAAGGAAGGAAACTGTTTAAGAGTTGTCACCTTGTAAGAAATGATTTCTGACTATCTGGGGCTATGCAAGTTATCAACAGCAGGAAGATTTTCCATCAAAAAGAAAATTCCGGTTTCTACTGCCCGTTGGAGCGTTCTATTGTAGTGATGGCTCCACAACTCTACTAACAGCATTAGCTGTGTTTATATTTTATTGTTTTCGTTTCACCCGTTTCCTTCTTATCGTTCCTTTCCTACGATTTTGTTTTCTTTCTTTTTATTTTTTTTACAACGCTTGTATAACTTTCGCCATTTGGACCATGTTTGGTGGATGAAATCTTGTGATCAATATTTTAACCCCTTCCACTAGTCCGATCTTGCAGAAATTTTGTACGCATTCGTAAAGTCGGTGACAATGCATGAATCTAAAAAAAAATTTCAAAAAATCCAAGGTGGGGGGGGGGGGATTAATATGAAATAGAATTGGCTTATGTTTGTTTG
>JAHWFO010030244.1:190768-212173 GCA_023313115.1 Rhysida immarginata
CTTTTCTGTACGCAGGAAATCAAGTTTTCCTCGACCATTATGGCAGGCACCGCTTTGTTCGCGTGAAAAATACAAACTGGTTTGTTCTCTTCGCGCCCGCCTCTTTGCCGCCTCAACCTCTCGCCGCTAGGATTCGCTCACGTAAGACACATAGTCACAGAAATAATGCTCTTGATATTTTCGCTGCGATCCGCTTCGCTCCAAGTTCGCTCACGTATAGCACAGCGTTAGACATGTGTTTTATTATTATTATTATTATTATTATTATTAGGATTAAGCACTCGCAAAGGAGTAATGGAAAAGGTAAAAAACCCTCCAAAAACAAAAAGAACCGCGGAGAAAGGATCAAAGGCTCGTAAAAGCCAAAACGTCAATAGAGACTAAAAGAGAATTAAAACAAGCTTAAAGTGGAAAGGAAAAGGGAACTATGACAGCATAAAAAGCCGACCCTATAAATTTATATAGTACGACTTTAGACAGCGCTTAAAATGAATGCAACCCGTAGCACAAGTTATATCTTGGCACTTGACAACTGAATCAATTATGTTAGGAGGTTGAGGTAGATACGTAGGGTTATTTACCCAATCTAGGTACTTGCAAAAATCATCTTGAGACATGCTAGGTTTCTCACATATGCAATTAATGCGTATTAATTGCCAAATACGTATCGATTTGGAATAACTGGCAACTGTGGCTCTTTTTGCCTCTAATCGATTTTTTATATACCTTGTTGGCCTGTTTGAACTGCTGTAAAGATTGACAGTCATTTAAAAGCATATAATTTCGGTATGCCTCTGTTTTGGTCTTCCATTTTCTAATTAAGTCAATGTTCCACCATATTTTTCGTCTCCTGGGAGTCACTTTGGTATTATAAAATTCAGTTCCAGCGTTTATTGCTGCAGTCGTCACAAAGGTATTGATGGAGTCCAGGAGTTGGTTGACATCGTCCATCATTCTAAATTCATCGTGATTTACTTTGTCTAGTTCTCTGTGGAACATTGCACATTTAAATTTGTTATATCTTGGTAAAGTCTCAGTCGTATGAATATTATTTCTAGTCTTTATTTTTGGAAAAAGGAAGGTTATTTCAATCAACATATGGTCAAATTTGGGTAGAGATGTACATATAGGCTCACTGTGCTGAATGGCTCCTGGCAGATAAATGTGATCGATTAACGTAGATGAAGTTGCGGTGACTCTGGTTGGAGAAGAAATCACTTGTTTAAGTCCGAGCGCCTCTGTACTAGTGATTAAAGTCCTAAGATCTGGTGTTAAATGCTGATAATTACAATTAAAATCGCCAAACACGAAATTGGCATCAGTAGGTTCGAGATTGTTAATCACCGTAGCACATTCTTCAATGGGGACATAAGAGGGGCGGTAAATAAGGGTAAAGGTGACCCAATTGGCGGCCACTAAACATTTAATGGTTAGTGAATCAAGACCTTCGTTACTAACAGATGCAATTGGAAGGGAGGTAATAGTATTTACAACCAGGATGAGAGCTCCGCCTCCCCTCGTGGGGCGGTCTACTCTGTACATTTTATAACCAGGAAAGGAAACAGCTTCACTTTCACAGTCAGAGGACAACCACGTTTCCGTAATGAAGCATAAGTCTATTGAATTCATCTGCAACACCAAATAAAGATCATCCAATTTACTTGTTATTGATCGAGCATTTAAATACATGGTTTTAACTTGCACATTATCCTTACGGCTAACTTGGCGGGGGCGTGTCATGCCTCCCTTCTGGATTTCTTAAACTCCAATAGTCGGTGCTAAAAATTGGATTTAGTTCATAGAAGGGGCGAATTGACACACCGGTCGGCCATAATGATTCATTAAGACTGTCATCTACAGTCATGTCCAATACTCTCAAAAATACATATGGGGAAACCTCTCCTGATCGGGTAGTCCACCTGCCACATTCTGTAATATTTAAATGATGATCTCGTAACATTTTTGCTAAGGAGGCACAGTCATAAGTATCACTAACATTACCCAGTCTAAGTCGTATTGAGCGGCTTTATTTTACGGGTATAGTCCAACCCCCTGATCCCCATCGTTGGTCGAATTTATTCTTTGTTGCTTGAGTAGATGATGTATGGTAAATCCGACTCTGCTCTGCCGGGTTGTAATTCGGCTCTTGACGGAATGTTTTCTGCGTCTTATCTAATCTAGTTGCTGTTCCGATTGATTGTTCATTAATTGTCTCACTATTTGATTTCTCTATGGTCTCTTTAGTGTATTCCATTGGCTCTTCTGATGATCCATATTCATCCCTTGCTTGCCGTTGAATATTCTTTATCTCTTCCGTAATACTGATCGCTTGGTGCGGTGAACTTGATTCTCGTTGAGAGCTGTCCTGGGAAGATAAATTGTTTTTCCCGGCATTATCCCCTAAGGCGTCGTTAACCAGTGAGGTTTTAGAAAATAGGAGATTTTTAAGCGTTTCATTTGTTGAAGAAATCAAAACGCTTAGCTCTTTGAGCAAATTGTCCATCATTTCCTGAATCATGGAACGTGTTGAGTTCATAACCCTGTCAATGATAGCTGCGACTAAATTATTAGCAATAGCTGTATCCTTATTTTTATTGTTTGTGGGACTAATAGTGTTTCTTTCAGTGAAGCTATCAATTGTTTGTTTTAAAGAATTTAGCTTCTGTAGGACATCATCATTGCTCTGAATAATTTGGTTCATAATTTTGCTATCCTGATTGATTTGTGATAGCTCCTGTTCAGATTCAATTTTTTCACCATACAGTAGATGGGGCTATCAGCTTTTGTCATTGTGAATTCTCTCGACTTTTTAATAGCTAGAACTGCCCCGGACAATTCCTCGATTTTGTTTAAAAATGCCACTTTCTTGCTTACATTTTTTTGTCCACGATTGTTGCTCATCCTTTCGTCAATCATAATTTTCAACTCATCTAAGATATCAGTCCAGTTTTGTTTGTTATGGGTGTCATCGATTATAGAGTGGTTCTCTCCAACTGCCATCGCTGCCGCCATTTTTTTTTAATGAGTGCCCGTTTGCCAAATCCATCTGGGATCACATAAAGCAACATTTCAACTTGAGAACTTCTATCAGGTTTTGCGATTCTTGATGGATGATTCCACCGGTGCTGCGCTGAAGCTGGACCTAGCCACCTCCATCGCCTTTTGAAGTAGAATATGTTTTACGTTTCGAGGCTGGGAGGCCACGCTTAAATCGTGAATGTCACGAAAAGTGTTGATCACGAAAACTTTAATAACGTGAAAACTATTAACGATAGAAGAATGAATGATATTGCATTCGATAGAGTATGAAACAAAGCATGTTTTAGACCTTTATTGACTTCATGCTGACGTCATCGGTTGATACAATCACAGCGCAAATTTGAGCCAGAAAATCTGCTCTGGCTTCCTTTGGGCTAGCACGACGCTTTAGGTGTCATTTGTTTTAACTATCTGTGCTTTATAAAACAGTCTAAAAATTAAACCTCAATATTTAATAGCGCCTAAGATATAGGCCTTCAAAGTGTGGAAATTTCGCGAAAATTACAGAAATTCCAAATAATTTATGCCTAATAAACACGAGAAAAATTATAGAAACCGTCACAGGAAAACAGATCGAGAGATTGGGAATCCGTGAAGATCCATATGTCCGATGTTGAGCGTGAAGGGGCTCAGCAGGAACGCCTCAAAGTTGAGGCGTCGCGCCGCCAAGGCAAACTATAGCTCGATACGAATGCTCCAATAACTTCCACCGCTTAGTTCGACGCAAATAACCTATCTAATAACATAAACGTTTCAACATCGATTAATAGAATTCAACCCATGGAGGTCCATAATGAGCCAAAACCGTCAACATTAACAGCTTCTTCATCAAATGTGATTTATATACGGAGCAAAATATATGCGACAATTTGGAACACAGATTTCACATATCGTTTTATATTCATAGATAGATTTTGGTTTGAGAAGGACTTGAAGCACCATGTAACAATAGCGTGATATGTTTGGTCCATCAGTTTCACTACTGCAGTGTGAATGATTTCATGCTATGTAGTCAATGTAGTACAAATTTTAAACCTTTCAATATGCAGGGTGTAATATCTACTGCGTCAACCATTTGATGAGCCACATTTGTAGACTAGTCGCTAATATTTCAACCGTTTGGCTACAAGAGACATACAAAGCCAACAAGAGGCGTGCAATGGTGGACCAAGAAGGTTTAGGTGAAAATACAATAGACAGTTGGACTAAATCTATAATTAAAAATATGAGGAGAGACCGGCAGAATTAGATAACATCTGTTTAGCCAATTTCGTTGGATGATATACACGGTTAATGGATAGAAGACGTATCAACAGAGATGAAGATTTTCATGATACAGATGGCCATGAGGCCATTGAACAACAAAAGACTGTTAATGAAAACGATGGAGCCTATGGCATTTTGAGTTCAAACAACAATAGATATAGACGCAGAAATGTGGGCACAGAATGATTAGATACCGTCATTATAGCATCGATGACATAACCAATTACAAACGTGAAATGGTTATATCGTTCTACCCATTTCGCAGATCTACAGAGGTTGATTCATTATTCATTCACAGTTTTGCATAATGATTCCTGGGACACCGGTGAAAGCTAGCATCGAGACTAGGAGGGCTATAAATATAATGGCATCGGGGGATGGCTCACAGTTAGTTTCATATTTTCAGCGATTAAGCATGCCTCCGAAAATTGATGCTTGATGGGAAGGGTTATTACTTGGAAATTCCACAGCAGGTTATTCGTCAAGTATCATCGAAAAAAAAGTGCAAGGAATTCGTTTGTGTAGTGACTGCAAGTGCTATCCGATATGCATTAAAGAGAGCACGAGCGGGACCAGGAGGTGCAGGTAAGGAAGTTCGAAAGAAACATCCTACCCCTAAGCGCGCTAAAGAGGTGGTGAAGAAGGTGGAGGATCACGTGCTAAAGGAAACTTCTGCAACACAGGGGGCAATAACTCCTGCCTCTCAGGTAACTGTAAACCGCATAATCTCCCCGGGTCTACGAGGTCCTCTGTGCAAAATTTCAGCCTCGGGGGTTGCCCGGTTCAGAAGTTTTGGAGGAACAAACAAACAAACAAACTAACAAACAGACGGAAAGTGCGCTATATAAATAAAGATTGCCAGGAGTGTGCGCCAGAGTAATAAAACATTCACAACTATACTGATCAAGATCGGCAATTATGAAAGATTGCTTCCTTATGAGAAAGAATTGATTTAGAGAAGATTTAAAAGTGCATGGAAAATTTGTCCGATGTTGTTAGACTGTTTCATCGCAACAACAGCGTTGATGCTCACAACAAGATTGCTATCGTGAGTAATATAGTTATATTGCCATTTATAAAATTACTGGTTATGGCCGCAGAAGTGAATGACTTCTAGCAAGAACAAAGCTACGCAAGATGAGTATTGTCGAATTGGGCTTGCCATATGCTACATGCTTGGCTATCGACTCACCGTATTTGTTGACAGTGAACAACGATGTGGAAGATGAACTTGAAAACTTTGCGATCCGTGTGCTCAGACACATATAATACAGAGACAACACCAAAGATGGAATAGATGATGATGAACTGCAACAAAAACTGGCTCCTGTACAACATGTGAAAGATGTCAGTGTAGTGGATTATGGTATGAGTTCGAAAAGAAAGAAACGAGTGAACAACATCTACAACATCAGCAGAAACAATGCATCTGTCTTTTATGGGTACATTTGCCAAATGAAGAAATGGGCAAGATGACACGAAGCAAAGGTAAGCCACATGTGATTTCAAAGTTCAAAGACAATATAACATCAATGTAGCTGGCACGATCAAATGAAAACATGCTCTGTTCCCATCGATGCCAGCCACTACGATCACTCTGCATAAATCCCAAGGTGCTATATTTGATCGTATCGTCTATGATTAAACGAAACACAAGAAAATCAACTGGTTTATGTCATCAGTGGTATTGAGTCATGACCTTCATTATTACTTCAGACCCAACCTTAAAATCTTTGTTTAAACTGTATACGAAATTTAATACTTGGTTTTCCCACATGAGCGCTTAAGCGAATGACAGTTTACATTAGTGAATGAAATTAGCACGCATTATTTTATCTAGTTTTTAATTTAATCCTTGATTCATTCAAAAAAGATGATATAAAAATTTGGCTAGCGAGGAGGCTTATTAGCCAATTGCCCTTTAAATCATCAACACTTTGTGCGTGTTTTCTCACTAGTGCGTCTTTGACGACTGTCTTTTAACAATGAAGAGCATATACGCAATTTTATCCGTTCAGAATAGGTCTGGAATAATAGAGGAGGTCATGATTGAGTAGAGTAACCAGTATACATGGATTATATTTAACTAACTCAAAAGACGACATTAATTTCTATCACGCTGTAGGCAGTCAAGCACCATCGATCAAAGAGATCGAGACAGATTTGAATCGCCAAACGCGTAAAAAATTTCATATTAAAAAAAAAAAACGAAACTGTTGACTACAACAATGATGATGATTCCTTTGAGCAACAGAATATTTTAACCCTTCAACTTCACTTTGTGTCCATTATAATTGCCACTAACGGGAACATACCCTGGGCAGTAAAGGGTTAAACGTCATAGTTACCAATCCCAATGCACAGAGTTTAGTAGCGCATGCATGAAACATCGAAACAGACACAGTATTTATTACATCTGATTACTTGGTAATAACGAGACTTGGATAATCCAGGAGAATCTTTACATATACTGTAGATGGATTCGAATTGAGGACATAAATGAATCAGTCTGGTTGCATTCAATCCGATGCACTCACCAAACATGGTGTTACAAGTTATAAGAGAGCGGACGGTGTTGCGATCTTCAGAGATATTAACTCTTTAGACGAACCTATACTGATACACTGGTCAAACTATAGACGACTGATTGACACTGATCGGTAATAGCTGTATGATTAAAGTGTAGTGAGATTTTTATTAGGCAGTATTTATATTCATCCTAGTGTGTTGATATCTGATGTGGCAATGTTGTTGTTCAGTACGATGATGAAATATTCACCGACAACTAAGCAAATCAGTGACAACATGGAGGTGGAAACTGATGTGCCAGTTATGATAGTTGGCACTTAAATGTAGATGCTACATTAAATTTACACGCTCTTAGCTTTATGAAGAAACATCTCAATTGAGATTACATACCCATCGAATCACCTACTACACACGTTGGGTGGCACTATTATAGATTTGATGTTTGCGCAAAATATTGATTCTAGTCTGTTGCCATTTGTATCATACTTCTCTTATCATAGATCAGTGATTTGTAAGCTGAAAATGCCTTATAATTAAGATTTGGTTAAAAAATAAGATATCAGGTTGTTGCAAAAGTTTCTTCCGGTTCTAGAACCCGTGCCCAAGAAGGGCTCATTTTCCGAGGGGGGTATTCATATTTTTTCAAACAAATCATTGCATTCGATTCCTGAATATCTTTGCTATATTACATCCAAGAATCAACTTTCTGACTATACATCTGTGAGTGCCATCAACGGTCTGAAATGGACCTTTCACGCGAGCATATTCGAGCAATAATCTTCTACGAGTATTCTGGAAAGATCAGTGCTGCGCAATATCACCGAAACATTTGCCAACGTTTAAATGATGGCACTGTTAGTTTACGTACAATAGAAGAATGATATCGCCGGTTCAGACGTGGAGATAGCACTCTTCAAGATGCACCTCTCTGGTCGGCCAATCATGATTTCAGATGGTGATCTACGCCAAGCAATTGATGAAGATCACAATGTAACAACGAGGGAACTCGCAGAACAGTTCAAGGTTCACTTTTCAACCATTGCCCGGTATCTGCATGAGCTGAATCTGTCATTCAAGTTCAATCGTTTTTGTGTTGGAATAAAAATCCGGAAAAAGCTTTTGCAACAACCTGATATATTGTAAGTATATTCGTTGTTTGAATATTTTATTTACAAATTAAATTCCTTAAATTGTGTTGTATAAAATTATTTCGTATTCGCCATGTAGCCAAGATGTATTCTACGACTTAACTAGCGGCCGTGCCCAACACAGCTCCGTACAATTTTTTTGTTTGTAAATGAAGGTTTTCAATTTTTTTCAATTTTGTTTTTACTATTTAAAATAATAAACCTTAATAAATGTATAAATGTCTGGGCCTAAAATGGATGAAACAAAACTCACGTGACCTCAAACCAACCAATCAACAACCGGTATTATCTGCTAGCACTGGGGAAGGTAACTGCCGTACTTCAGTAATCCAGAGTTTTACAGAAGAGTCGATTTTGCCCGCTCTATTGCATGAGTTAGGCTACAGCCCAAATTTAAGAATGTAGTTTAACGATCGTATAACGTAACAAAGCTGTCAGCTAATACTAGATATTTGTAGCTGATTGCGTAATACATTGTTACTTGGTTTTTTGTTTTGTGAACTAAAGTATACTTTGACCGCATTTATTCAACTGCCAGCTTAAGGAGTTTAGCCTAGAACTCGGCTTCTAGATGGCATATCACGATAAAACATACACCGTTTTTAAGTTACACCGCGACTATGAAAACCGCGTTAATTTTCGTGCAGTAATTTTTGCGTGATGAGGTAACAAACAAACATACAGACACACAGACAAAAACTCTAAAAATGATTGTTTTGGCTTCTGGTAGTGTTTTTAAAACCTGTCGCATAGGATTTTCTTAAATATTTTCTATGTACAGACACCGGGTCGGCTACAGTTTTATGATATGTACAGATAGAAGATAGATGAGGCTAAAAATCAGCAGCTTGTTCAGTTTTTCGCAGGTAAAGAGAGGTCCTTTTATGAACAAGCGATTATGAAGCTCACTGAAAGATGGCAAAAGGTTATCGAAGAAAACGGGCAGTATATCACTGATTGATCTTTGCTCTTTATATAAATAAATGACCTTTGACAATACAGGCCTATCACTGAGGAAAAATCAATTTACGCAATACAAGGGGAATTTTAGATTAGAATTCGTGAAATTTTTAACATTAAATCATTTATAAATCTAATTTGCCTTTTAATGGATTTTTCCGAATGTCATCATCGTATCCAACAAATCTTTATCTGAAAAGTGGATGACTATTACATAAACTTTGTCATGAAGGAATTAAATTCGTTTATCTTACCCCAGTTAATAAAATGGAAATGGTCGGAGATATTGAAAATATAAAGCTCAAAATCAAAGAGGTGAGCATTTTCAGTTTTCAGTTTTCGAAAAAATAGACTTGCATTAGAAAATTAGTTTATAATTTACATAGATAGTGCCTTGTGTTTTCTAATGGTTCTGAAAAGGGGCACGCAAAAAACCTGTTAATTTTTTAGTTATGGCATAAAATAACAAAAATGGAAGTAAATATTATCATTTCGGGAACGTTTTTTGAAATTATATAAAAAATGATGTAATTAATTTAATTTATTACTCCTTTTAAAAAAGTAAAGCAAAACGCAGTTCTCAATTAGATATTATTTTTGATCAAAATATTTAAACTTTGAAATATGGATTTTTACGAGTATTTATCGTGATATCGTGTTAGGTGTGAATTCACAAACGAAATTTAATTTACTGTTTGTATTATGAGCCTGTATGTTCAATTCAGTTATGATGCAAAGGGGCGATAATGTATCTATTTATTTATGTACAAACAATTTAAGATAAATAAACTAATGTTGATTTATTCTCCTTTTTTCCGACGTTCCCGAAATGACGGTCGCGTTCCCTGAATGATGATTACGATCATTCTTTACAATTGACACAAAGAAAACTTTTTCAGCACTATTAAATCTTTATTATACTTTAGGAATTATGACTTTTCGGTCAATTACACAAACTTTTATATAATAATATATCAATTGAGTCTTACAAGGAAATCAAACATAAAGAATCACAATCTTTCTTTACTTCTCAAATACATTACTTTGCAGGACTTTTCTCAAAAGTCATGGGGCACACCAATTTTACATAAAAATGAGGCATTCCCATGCGATTTAAATGTTATCGTTCATCTCAACACTACACAATAGAGATCGCTTGCATACACAAAAGAAAGCAGCTTTCGGACTTCGAGAGGAATACAATTGATATTATCTGAAAAAATGGAAGGAAAGATTCCACGACCTGGATTCGAATCAGGAACCTTGAGTACCACACTCGTTGTCTCTACCAGTCGTGAGAGTTCCTGGCGGAGGGTCAGTGATTGTGTGGGAGTGCTTTTCATGGTTTGGCCTGGGTCCAATCATTTCTGTTACTGGTCATCTGAACGCGGAATGTTACCAAGACATCCGGGACAACGCCGTACTCCTTGCCCTCTGGCAACAGTTTGAAATGGGCCTTTTCTCTTTCAACACGATAACGCACCTTGCCACAAAGCAAGGGTTGTAGGCAGATGGTTTGATGAAATGGGGAAGTAAGAATTTGATTGGCCTGTACAGAGCCCCGATTTCAACCTCATCGAACATCTTTGAGATGTGTTGGAGCGTCGATAGCGCGCAGGAACGGAGCGCCCGAAATCTGACTGAACTGTCAAAGGCATGTTTGGCAGAATGGCGAAAACTTCCTGCGGAAACATATCAAAAACTTGTGGACACTATGCCCGACAGAATAGAGGATGTGATAGCAGAAAAAGGTGGAGCAACTAGATACTAACACAGGCATTTTTCAAAGTGTTTCTATTAAATTGGTGGTGTCCCATGACTTTTGGCAAGGTAGTGTATATTAATTCCCTAAAAAAAAAATTGGCTTAAAATAGCTAAATTTCTCACCTTTATCTGTGTAGAGAATGCAAGCGTCATTTAGAGAATGCAGGCGTCATTTCGAGAATGCAGTCATCATTTCGGTAACGCATGTCATAGTCCGAGAACGTTCCCGAAATGACCGTTCCCGAAATGATTATTTGGAATTTGATTTTGTTTATACGGCATCGACACCAACCTGGAAGCCGGATTTCATGGTTATTAGCTAGTAAACTGTATTATTTAGCAGAATTACGCTAAAAGTATATACTTTTCCCGCAAACGAAATATAAAATGACGTTCCCGAACTAATAAGGGATTAAAGTACGCTACACAAATTTTAAACTGAAAGGTGCTTAACCAGCAAAATGAATTATAGATTGCACAAAATACACAAATACTGTCTCCCTTGTCGAAAAAGCTTCACGTGCATCCTCACCAGTGCCATCTAGCGCGGTGATTTCGAAACGTTTTGCCAAACCCCTTATTGCGCTTCACGAAATGGCGTGTTAACTGTCGGACAACTTTTGAAAAGCCAATAAATGAAAATCTTAAGTAATAAAAATACACTTTCCCATTATTTGTTTAAATAAATGATATATAAAGCTATATACCAAGGCATAATTTTCTAGGTTTAGTTTAATGTCATTTTTTATTTGTTTTAATTACAAGAATCTGTTTATGGACGCGTTCCCGAAATGAGTTTTGGAGTATATTTTTAAATAAAAAAAATTAGGAAATTTGAAAATATTACCATTGAATTCACAGGGTGCAGACAATTACAGATGATACCTGCGTTTTAAACCCCACGTTGTAATATTAACATGTAATTTTAATATAAAAATCTTTTTCCGAAGTGAAATCTTCACCTCTATGATTTTGAACCAAAAATACAAACTTAAATGAGATCCAATAAAAAAAATTCACAATTACAGAAAAAAATTTAAATCGGAAGAGAAACTTTAGCCTATTTTTAATTTTCCAGCAGTGCACCTAAAGACTTTGCCTTCTCGGCGTTACTGACAAATAGGAGGATTTTATTTTAATAGATTCTCTACAGTTATCAATAGAAGATGCCTGTAAATTTAAATTCTCAAAAACACCCAACAAATAATTTTAATAAACGGGTAAATTAAAGATTTTTTTTTATCAAAAACGTGATCACATTATGTGATCAACACCTATTTGTGACGTCAGCACTAAATAAATAAAGCAATAAATGACTTATCATCAGCAGACGGGATGAGTATATACAGTATATTGTAGCATTCGAAAAACATTTCAATTGTTGAAATGCAAAATCCTGAGATCAGGCACTTCCTTCGGAAGGAAAGTAGAGCCTTTGGTCCCGTGTAGTCGTTTGCCGGCTGCACGTTAAAGAACCCTTGCGAGGCAAAATTTGCGGCC
The DNA here is from genome assembly GCA_023313115.1 of Rhysida immarginata. Classification (NCBI taxonomy): domain Eukaryota; kingdom Metazoa; phylum Arthropoda; class Chilopoda; order Scolopendromorpha; family Scolopendridae; genus Rhysida; species Rhysida immarginata. Next base: position 202,975 of record JAHWFO010030244.1, read on the forward strand.
CCTAACGACGTCCTTAAATGGCCATACCAGTTGAAAAGGACGTTAATACCAAATAAACCAAACCAAACCAATGGTTGAAATGCAGAAACGGAGCGATTTTATCAGACGTACGAAAAGGAATGATTGCTGGCTTTCGGGCCAAGGGTGGCAGCATTTCAGAAACTGCGGAGTTTGTGAACTGTCCACGTGCTGCTGTGTTAAAAATGTCAAAATGGTACTATAGAAAATAAGCGGTGTGGAAATTGTGGTACTCCACGAACCATAGATGAAAGAGCTGAACGGCGGCTGCGGCGGTGCTTTCGAACAATCGACGTGCTACAGTGGTGCAACGTACTGCCCAAATGAACCAGGAGGCCCCGCATGTGTGTCCAGAAAGACCGTTCAGCGAATGTTGCTGCATAGGGGATGGTGACAGCACCTATGCTAACGACTGTGCATCGGCGGAAGAGGCTGGAATTTCCACTGCAGAACCGACACTGGAATCCACTGATTGCCAAAAGGTTGCCTTCTCAGACGAATTGCATTTTCTGCTCCATCGAACTAATGAACGTTGGCTCATATGGCGAGAAACATCCTTCACCCATTTGTGGACGGCAACAAGCTGGAGGAGGTAGCGTTATGGTTTGGGGAATGTTTTCGTAGCATTCTCTGGGAGCACTGATCATTGTGAATGGCAATATGAATCGATTTATATATGTATCGTTCCTTGCTGACCATGTACATCCATAAATGGTAATTGTTTTTTCTTGGGCATGATGGCATCTTTCAGCACGACAATCTCATACAGCTGGAATTGTACGTGAATGGTTAGAAGAGCACGAGGAAGACTTTACCGTACTTCCCTAGTTCCCAGATTCTCCGGACTGAAACCGAATCGAGCCTCTGTGGGACCACCTCGATCGGGTTATTCGCTCCATGGGTACGGCACCTCGCACCCCCCAACAACTGTCAACTGAACTGCAGTCAGCATGGCTCAATATTCCTGTGAATACTTTCCATCGTCTCATTGAGTCTCTCCCAGTCCGTCTAGCCGCTGTTCGAGCTCCACATGGTGGTTATTCCGGATATTAACAGGTGGCCACATTAATGTGACTCGACTGTTTATGTCCATAATGATTAACCACGCATACGATAGAAAACCCCCAAGTTTACCATGGACCTCTTTTCGGCCACCCTTTATATGCCAATCACAAACATTACAACTTCACTCATAAATTTAATTTTTGCACAAATCTGTTTTTTTTTCAACTTTTGCAGATAAGCGGTTTGTTTTTATTTTTGTGAATATCCACAGTTGTTTTGTTATTTGCACAGAAATAGTTTATTGACTATAGCTGCCGCCACGTAAGTTGAACGATATTTTTGACATGCGCAGTAAATCATCTCATCAATACTTTTTTTAAAATTTTACCCATGATGCACTTGTGATACTATAGTAATGGTGGAGATATCGTTGAAACGTGGAAAGCCTATTAAAAGTCATAATATTGTTATTATTATTATTATTATTATTATTATTATTATTATTATTGAATAGCACCCAAACTGGGTAAATAAAAAGAAATTAACACCTAAAACCACGTAGTCTAAGCGACCTTGTCAATAAAATAGATGTAGAGTTGACTTTTAAAATGACGACAAGACAATCTACAAACTTGAGCTGTACAGTCGAGGGGAAAGCGTCTAATCTCCAAAGGAAGTTCATTCCAAAGCAGTATAGCATTGAAAGGGAAATGTCTGTCACGATATTTTGTCGTTAACTCGGGTATTTGGAATTTAGCATATCTGGTAGTACGAATGCCAGTTGCTTCATTCAGCCATTGTCGGACAAACGCTATCGGATGATCCTTACATCGAAGCGTAGCAGACAACTCAGCCAATAAACCAACTTTTCTGATAATTTCAAGCGTAGGTAAACCATATTTTAGACATATTGGACTTATAGCTTGATACTTCGTGAGATTGAAAGCCCTACGTATAACATCATTATAAGCAACGGTGATTCGGTGCAATTGGCACTTTCTAACACCTCCCCAGAAAACCACTCCGTACTCCAACAGAGGACAAATCACAGTTAAAATATAATTTGACATATCTTTATATGTTAGAAACTGTCTTAACCTCTTAATTAAATACAGTTTGCGATGAAGGCTAGTGACTATGCAATCGACATAATATAAAACAAATTGCATTCGAGTCATCTATTCTGCGTCATTTTTTAATTTATTAATTTATTAATTTCATTTACTAATTTCATTTATCTATTTAAAAGAAAAAACGAAAATAGAAATAAATATAAATACGAAAGCAATGTTTCGAAAACGAAAGCGGGGATGTTTCATGGAATAGCTAAGCGATTTACTTCCCGTTAACGTCTATTGGTTGGCGTTAGAAATGACGTCATCCTGTCGTTCAACTTATGTGGTGCCAGCTATACAGATTTTATAAACTGAAACATTCTATCAAATTAAAAAGGGACATCCTGTTTGAGGTTTTTCAAAATATACGTATGATATATATTTTAATGCTTCATATACTGTCCGGGACTCAAGACCTCTGAGTTGCACAATTCCACCACTACACGGCAGAAACGTTTGGGTGAGTTCATTTCTAAAAAGGTTGGATAGGCATATTGCAATTGTTGGCATATTTTTCTCCTGCGTCGCTTGTCTCTCCTCGTGTCTGCGTTGTTTTTGTTGCGCGCGCGCTTTAGATAACAATTTCTGCCGTGTAGTGGTTGAATTCTGCAACTCAGAGGTCTTCTCTTGAGTCCTGGACAGTATTTAACTTAAGAACAATAGCTATAGGTTGATTTAAGTATAGATGGCAGCGCCTACGCTTTATGTATCTGAGGGTATGACGCTATGGTCGAAATGAGGAGAAAATCTCGGCAATGTTAAGAATACTGTTTAAGAACATGCATGTAAATTGTTCAGTTCCATAGTGTTCGTATAACAATGTTAAAAATAAAAATCTCAAGTTTCATGGATTTCCTACAGATCGAAAAATTCAGTGAGGTTAAATGAGATGTCGTAGCCTGGCCCAATATTTAGCATCGTCACTTTCGTAAATCGTAATTCATTATAAAATTTGCTCACTGTTAGTCAATACTTGTTTATTTCCGTCAGTTTTCGCTCCTATTAACTGAAGCTTTTCTTTCAAGTCTTTAACTTTCATCTTCACTAAACTTTTGTAAATAAACTGGAACAAAATTCATAAACCGTAGGGGATGCCATCTGGCGGATAGATTTGGCATTTAAATCAACCTATAGATGCTAGGAAGCAGGCGCAGCAAAACGATTACTCACAGTGGATCGCAGTGACTTTCCTCAAACAAACGATTAATGTGTTTCCGAGGCAGTTCCACCAAAGAAATAAACAAGAACCACGAAACCACTAAGCAGAAACATATTTTTAATTCAAAAATAAAAATAATACAGAGTTATAACGAAAATGTTTACAGTGGAACCTCGCTTATCGAGACACATTCTAGATTATCTTTCCTGGGAAATGAGGGATGCTTTCCCCAAAGTGATATAGCTGTATACACAACGCAAACAAAATTATACGTTAACTAAAAAAGAAGTGGGTACTTTCAATGTTGTGTAGAAAACAAACCATTAAAATGTACTCCTGCGATATGCTTAAAAGCATAGAGTAGGGAAGAACATGACCTACTTTATCTTAAAGGCATGTTCATTTTAGCTTGTTCCTTTGTTAAAAAAATGGTTCGTTTAACAATTGATTCTAGATAAAGCACTGTATAAAGAAAGTATGGACAATTAATTGTTACAGGCAGCCATTTTGTTTCCTATTTCATGTGATCATAGTCTTTTAATCCCCTGGTCTATGCACAGGCATTGAATTCCATTGTTTAAGTCCAACAATTGAATTGCTGTATTTACTGAAGAGTAAAGCACTGTATAAAGAAAGTATGGACAATCATTGTTGCAGACAGCCATTTTGACTCCTATTTCATTCCTATTTTTTATAATGATTACTTCTTGTTTTGCAGAAAATTTAAACTTTTGAGCACGTCCTTTTTGAGAAAAGTTAGAGGGGAATGTGGCTCCGGAGTTTGAATTTGCTGAAAAACAAGACCAAACATCATATGAAATAGGAGTCAAATTGCTGCCTGCAACAATGAATTGTCCATACTTTCTTTATACAGTGCTTTACTGAAGAGTAGTTTTTTGTCCCCCTCTCTTGAATGAATTTGGCTATAGCTCAAACTTAACAATGCAATTTAACGATCGTACTACGTAACAAAACTGTCAGCTACTATTACGTGTTCAGCAACAAATACGTAACATTACCTGACAGTTTTGTTACGTTATGAGATCATTAGAATACATTGTTAAGTTTGAGCTGTAGCCAAATTCATTCAAGAGAGGGGCAAAAAACGACTCTTCAGTAAATACAGCAATTCAATTGTTGGACTAAAATAATGCTGTGCATAGACCAGGGGATTAAAAGACTATAATATGATGATTGGTCGTGTTTTGCAATACATTCCTCTCTAACTTTTGTCAAAAAGGAAATGGTCAATCTGCTAATTTGAATTTATTGTCCATACTTTCTTTACATAGTGCTTTTATTCTAAAGAGGTGTAAGCGACATCTGGTGAGCGATTATAGAGGTGTAAACAGAAAAGTACTATTCACACCTTCGTTTTACACCTCTGTAATCGCTCACCAGATGTCCCTTACACTTCTTTAGACTCAATTATTACACGAACCATTTTTACACATTATTTAATTTCACTTGTGTGTTTGTGCGCAAATTTTGTAATTGCTACCTACAGCTCTACAACTTTCCCCAACGGCGTCTTATCTATGACAATGTATGTTTCAATCGTTAATTTCACTATACTCTGTTCAACGAAAGAAAAACTTGGCGGGTCGAGTTAAATTTCCAGTTTCAATGGTTAAACATTGTTAGTTTCTAGTTAGCAACAATGTCTAACAATTGAAATCGGAAATTTAATTAGACACGCCCAGTTTTTCTTTCGTTGAACACAGTATAGTTTTTCATTTATTCGTAAGTAATTTAATATTTAAGTTTAATTTGTATACAATGCAATCAGGACGTTATCCTTGTTAATTGTTGTATGTAATTGTTGTTAATTTGATCATCAGTGCTAACAAAGTTGTTGATTGTGACATCTTTGTGGAGTGAATTGTTTATGATTAGCCAGCGTAATGCATTGTAAACACTTTCCCGAGCGGGGCCAACGTTATATCGTTGGCCCCGTTTCCCGAGATACAGACGTAGTCGACTGGCCAGACTTCCAAGGTTATTTTAATTTTATAGTTATCATATAAAAGCTTATCTTTTTAACTAAAAAGAATAAAATATCAAAGGAAAAAGCTGAAATGAAAGATAAAGTAGGCCATGGGAAGAACGATTTAGGATTGAAGTTGTTCGTGGCGTCAGCATCATGTGAATGGCCATTGCAACTAAACAAAATGGCTGTAGAAAAGCTTTGTTTCTTGCTAGAATGTGTAGTTTAGAACATAACGAGGAGGATTATAATTGAAAATAAATTTAACTTTATTGAATGCTTTTTTTAATGAAATATTTCCGATTTAATATTCTGACCCATTTAAATCCAATCAAAAAAAATTAAACTTACTCTCCGACATCAGTTCAATCGTTTCTGTGCAAACATAATCCTTTTATCTGTATTCGTGTGCGAATTATTGAATTCTAAAGTTTTTCCTGAATTTTGGATCACCATGTATAAAAAGCACGCAAAAATTTAAACTATCAATAATACTTTTTTTTTCTAAAAAACTTTTGAAGTGTCCATTTCCTTGTAGTAACGGTATACATTTGTTGGTTGTGAATGTTGCTATAAATAAAGGTTTTTATTTGTTTACTTTTTCTTTCTTCATTTCGCACGAAATGTCACCCGATTTCTTTTATGAACTACACATTTATTTTGGACAAGATTGATACAGAATTCATATCAAAAGTAATCACTACAACATGGGCATACTCCTCTAATGGATAACATGTTCCATATACCCGCCCTTTTGCCGTACAACTGATTGAAGTCGTCGCACCTGTACATTGGTGATGTTTATCCAAAACAAATCTTCAGAAATCGCGTGACATGGGTTACAGATACTTCACTATGATTCCTCTGTCTGTGAGTATCTGTAAAAGGTTTCCTATGGTACACCTTTACTTTGAGGAAACCCCAAACGAAGAAGTCACACGGGTTAATGTCCGGTCTATGGGGGCGGCCACATCCGGACACCTTCATGACGTTTTGGAAATCTGTCCGGCATTACACGAAGGCCAAATCTGCAGTGTAGGAAATCAAGCCCAGCTGTGTGAGTGCGGGCGTGCTCAATGCTGCATGAACCACTGCGTCGGCAGTGCTATACTGCGCGATTTCTTAAGATTTATGTTGGAGAATCATCACCTTTTTACAGGCACGACTTCAAGCAGTTGTACGAGAAAACGGCAGATATATATATATTTTTTTATTTATTTTTTATTCTTTTTTTTAATTTTTTTTTTATATATTTTAATCCAATACGTCCATCCAGGGCCTGTATGGCCAGAGGCCGACGAGTTGGGTCCCTGAATGAACCTGGATTAACGACTGCTGTATGATGGTACAGCAGCCGGAGGGGGGGGGGTGAAGATCGTGAGCCATTAGAAGGGGGTTTCCATGCTGTAGTGATTATTTGTACTTTGAATTCTGTATCAGTATTGTCCAAAATAAATGTGTAATTCATAAAACAAATCGGATGACATTTCGTATTTTATTAATATAGCAGTGTCACGTATAAAGTTATATGCAGCCTCTCCCCGCCTGGCAAATAATAAGAATGGACCCAGAATTAATCTGATTATATGCTCTAAGGATCATGGAGGCTCAAACCATCTCTGACTCTTAGTTTGTTCGAGGTGCCATAAAACACAGAGCTTAAAGTTAAGTTTTTCTGCTGATCTTTATTTGTCAGTTTAGTTTAGGCAATTACACGAAGAAATTAGTAAAAACAACAACATCGGAACTGACAAATGATCAAATGATATGTCTGACAATGCCACTGTATCGGAAAATGCCAATTGATTTAATTTTAAAAATCCTCTTAACTTTTAACATTTAAAGGTTGCATTTTGTTCCATATTGCTGACTTGATTAAATAAAAAGAGAAGGTCCAGGAATAGCAATATTGGTAGCGTCTTTATTGATGTTCAACACGTTTCGAGTATTAACTCATCATCAGGAACTATGAACGACTACAGAGTTACAATGGTTACAACACCTGGTATATATGCGAGGGGTCCACCAATCAGAGAAACGTAATTAACTCCGATTAGTGGACTTACAAGCAATGGGTTAAATTATTATAGAAAAAACACATAGTTGTGTGAATACATGATTGGATAGGTAATATTAATGAAAATTACAAAATTAAAAAATAATCAGGAATCAATAAAGACGCTACCAATATTGCTATTCCTGGACCTTCTCTTTTTATTTTAACATTTACCAAGCATTTTTCATGCTCTCTAGTACGTTATTATAAAGTAAAGATATAATGTCTAGAGCCCAGAGGAAATCCATGTGGCTGAATTCATCAAAATCCACGCGAAAATTAAGTTCTAAGTTTTTGATCCTCGATGCGATGATTGCCACATCTTCCGGCACGGCTATTGTGTCACCTTGACCCCAATAAAGATAAACAGGAGCTTCGATGTTGCTCATGTTATAGAGAGGGGGCTTGGTCTATAATATAGTAAAGAGAAAAATATTAAAAAAACATTTATTATCAGGAATTAAAAATATTTTAGATTAGTTAATCTATTTTGAAATTATTATTTTCGGAATGGCTTTAAGTAAACAGTTCTCACTGAATTATATTTCTTCTGGTTTTCAATTGCTCCAAAATCATAAGCTTGAAAACGCTTAGCTCTTGAACACTATAATTATAGAATAGGAAATTAGAAATAAAATTCTAAAATCGCAAAGAGATACTTAAAATAGCTAGAATAATGGATGTTATAAATCTACATTTATTCGGTACAGCATGTGTTTCATAATTATAAGACCATTTGATAATGTAACAATGCAAACATTAATCATCATTTTTATTAAGTAGCGGAGCACTTATTGATGTCACAATGTTGTCTGGCTGTCCCCTTCATATTTTCCACATTTTTTGACGTAAAAGCTTGAAATTCTGTACGTAGCTTACCTTAGACATGTCCTACTTCACTATTTAGTTTGGTTTTGATTGGCCCACTGGAATCGGAGTTAAAGGGTGGCAGTTAGAGGAGACCAAGTGATGTATGTGGTATTTAGGTATCTAAAGGAGTGAAATTTGATATGCAGATTCCTCTAGTCAAGATTATATGAAATTTGAACCAAATTGTCCCAGTGGGTCGAAGTTGTGGGGGTGGCAGTCACTTGGTCTTTGGAGCTAAGGCTACATATGGCATGTGATATACCATTCGTTCGGAAATGATGAAAAGGGAAAGAAGATAGGGCTCTTTTATATTTTCTAAATACTACGTTCCAGAAAATCATTTTTTGATAAAAATAAATTGGGGGAGGGGGTTAAAAAGTGCAGATAAAGGGGTAAAAATAGATGAACCCAGGGCGTCCGCTACTTTCCTATACCGACCTCGAAGGGATTAATTTCTTGTTTATTTTCTAGAATCATTTAACATATACACGATCTTTTGTAATGCTGATTCAACTGAATGTCGCTACGTAGCGTTGGGCGCATACTTCCATCACGCAGTTTATAACCAGCCGAAAAATGCTTATGTCAGAGCACAAAGAAGGCGAACATGCTCCTCTTTAAAAGACACTGATGAAAAAGTGGGTAACCAGCTGCATAAATCCTCATTCCGCCTTCTTCACCTTCAAAAGTTTTGCCATGCGAACATATTCGAGCTTTTTTATGCTGAATGCAAAACACTGTCTCCATCCGCCTCCCTTTCTCTCCCATTTCCACTGTCTACTTCTGTCTTTCTCTCCCATTGCCACTTTCTCCTTCTGTCTTTCTCTCCCATTGCCACTTTCTCCTTCTGTCTTTCTTTCCCATTGCAACTGTCGCCTGTCTTTCTCTCCCATCATCACTGTCTCCTTTCTCTTTCTCTCTTATTGCCAGTTTCTTCTCTCCTACTTATACAGTCTCCTGTATTTCTCTCCCACCGCCAGTCTCCTCTC
>JAHWFO010030244.1:212183-236296 GCA_023313115.1 Rhysida immarginata
TACTTATACAGTCTCCTGTATTTCTCTCCCACCGCCAGTCTCCTCTCTTTCTCTGCCATTGCTGCTGCCTCCTTCTCTCTTTCTCTCCCACTGCCACTGTCTCCTTTTTCTCTCTGCTACGCTCTATTGCTTTCAGCATAATAAAGCGCGAATATGTTCGCATGCCAAAATTGATGGTGGTGACTGGTGAGGATTGATGCAGCTGATTCCCCACTTTTCCATCAGCGTCTTCCCCTCCGTGGGCACTACCTTGACGTGGTGGAGGGGCTTGAGTGCCTCAGTGACGCTAAGGGCTATGCTGGATCGGGTCACCCATGCCAGATAGGCCTTAGCAGAGAGGCCAGACTAAAAGTGTCCGGTCGGTTGTGGACCCTCCCAAAGGGACCGGTGCTCGCAATGCAGGCATGTTTTTGACATGGCCTCCATTACGACCAGTACGTCCACCTGCGTGTTTGCCGTGCGCAGCGACCCTACTTCTGGGGAAAGGGGAATCCTGGTGGTTGAGTGAAGGCTTTCCGGAACAACACACCACTTTGGCCCCTGCTTCTCGGAAGGATGGGTGGTCTGGATGAGCCCGTCCAGATCAATCGGCTGGTCGTTGCTCTCTGGAGCCTCGGCCATAGGGTTAGGCGCTGCCTATATCCTCCTCGTATCCCTGGTGCCAATGTGCATCCCCTTGTTGGGCTCGGTGGTGGGTGGGGAGCGAGGGAGATGAAAATTTATTTTACTTAATATGGGTAAAACAAATAAGCAAGCAAATTGCAAGCAAAATAACGACCGTGTAGAGAGATCTAGCCGTAGACCGCCAAAGTATCCGAAGTTTTTGGAGATGAAATTGGCAAGTGGGGAGTCGTTTAAGACCATCTCCCCATTTCTAATTTCAAAAGAACTTAAACGCCTCGTTGGGGATACAAAACATGTTAAAAGACTTTCCAACGGCCATCTTCTTATCGAAGTCTTTAAGGATAAGCAAGCCACCACCCTGCTATCCTTGAAAAAGTTTGCAGGGAAAGCCGTTTCGGTTTCTCCCCATGCAACATTGAATTATAAGAAAGGTGTCTTCACGTGCCAGGACCTGGAAGGAATGGGGGACGAGGAAATCATTGCCGAATTGGATGATCAATCTGTAGTTGACATTCGCCGGATCGCTCCAAGGAGGAATGGTGTTCCTCATCCTACGCACTCCTTCATTGTTACCTTTGAGGGTACAGTTTTGCCGGATACCATTTACATCGGTTATATATACTGTCACGTGAGACCCTTTATTCCCAACCCGTTGCGATGCTTCCAATGTCAGAAGTACGGCCACACGAGAACAAACTGTCGTTTTAATGCAGTATGTTGTAAGTGTGGCCTACCAGGACATGAGATGGAAGATTGTTCTAACGAGTTCCGGTGTTGTAACTGCAAGGGAGCCCATTCTGCCCTTTCAAGAGACTGTCCTATTTGGCGGAAGGAAAAGAAGATCCAAGAGGTTCGTGTCCTTGGGAATTTGTCTTTTCCGGAAGCACGTAGGCAGGTAGAACAAAATGAAGTCCGTAACTATGCAGCAGTGGTTAAGAGTCGTACTTCTGTTAAGTCTATTGGAACAATGACTGATTTAAGTATTGCAGACTTTTCCTGTGGAACTTCCACCTCCACAGGACCATCTGCTAGCACTAGTCGGACTTCGAAATCGGTTACACCACCTGGAACCCCTCCAAAAACTTCGGAAAGGGAAGAGGGCAAGAAACGCTCGTCAGAGGTGTCACCTTCCTCTGACCCCTCCAAAAAGCGTATAGTAGTTTCTACGCCAAATTCTCCAGTTCTGGGGGGAGGGCCAGACTTCCCTTTAAACTTGGACGTGTCTCCTACTGAGGAGATGGAGTTATCCCGGGAGTTTAAACTTTCATCTTAAAACCTTCATCATGGCACTGTTACAATGGAACCTTAATGGATTCTTTTGCCGCTTAGAAGACCTGAAGCTTTTAGTCAATAAGTTCTCCTTCTCCTTATTGGCTTTGCAAGAAACGTTTCTCTTGCCATCCCAGTCTCCTACCCTAAAAGGGTTTAATTTTATAAGGAAGGACTATGCAATGGGAAATAAAGCCTGTGGCGGTGTTGCCATCTTAGTTCAAAGATCCTTGCCTTTTACTACCATTAATTTAACATCGAATCTCCAGGCGGTAGCAGTTAGAGTGTTATTCAAAGACCTCTCACCTCTAACTGTTTGTTCACTGTATCTACCTCCAGATCAATATACGGACGAAACATCTTTGTCATCTCTACTGTGTGAACTGCCAAGCCCCTTTCTAGTTCTGGGTGATTTTAACGCCCATAATCCCATTTGGGGGTCTATAAAGCTCTCTGAAAGAGGATATATGATAGAGAAAGTTCTGAATGCTTTTAACATCAATGTGTTAAACGATGGCTCTTCAACATTCCTCCACTCAGCCAACGGCTCTCTGTCATGCATCGATCTATCTATATCCTCTTCATCTTTCACACACAATTTAGCGTGGAGCGTATTCTCAGATTTACATGGTAGTGATCATTTCCCGATCAGTATTTCCCTGAGTTCTTCTACTTTTTCCAACCCTCAACCACGTTGGAAATTGGATAAAGCAGACTGGAGGGTCTTCCAATCCCATCTACAGTTTGAGAATAAAACACCCTTTCCATCTGTAGATGAGGCTGTAGAGGATTTCACTTCCCGCATCCTCTATGCGGCAGAACAATCTATTCCCAAGTGTAAATCCTCGTCCACGAAAATTCCAGTGCCATGGTGGAATGAAGAGTGTGCCCTAGCGGTTCGAGAACGTAAGAGAGCTCTCCGCATTTTTTCCGCACAACCAACTATCGAGAATCTTATTACTTATAAGAAAAAAAGGGCCAGTTGTAAACTAATCATTTCCAATAATAAGAAGCTCTGTTGGAGAGCTTATATCTCCTCCATTAATAAAAACACTCCCCTTCAAACTGTATGGAACATGATTAGGAAAATAAATAGAAAAAGACTCCCGGATAAACTCCCTTCTCTCATTGAAAATGGGCATGCATACTTTGACCCGAAAGAGGTTGCTAATATCCTCGGAAGGGCATTTGCTGAGGTTTCACGAATAAAAAATTGCAGTGTCTCCTTTCAAAGACGAAAACTTTTCGAGGAATCGTATGCTATAAAGTTTAAATCCCGAAACCTCGAAAAATATAATCTCCCGTTTACTTTACGGGAACTACATTATGCCCTTCGTTGCTCCAGAGATTCTGCTCCAGGTCCAGATGGAATGTTATACTCTTTCCTGCAACATCTGACGCAGGAAGCTTATGGCCACCTTCTCTCGTTATATAATTACATCTGGTCTTTAGGAGAGATTCCAACAATTTGGAGAGAGGCAATTGTTATTGCTATTCCAAAACCTAATAAAGACCACTCTTGCCCTGCAAACTATCGACCAATAGCACTAACTAGCTGCATGTGCAAAGTCCTGGAAAGGATGGTCTCTGTCCGACTTATGTGGTATCTGGAAAAAAGCCACCTGTTGTCCAGATTTCAGTGCGGTTTCCGCAAATCTCGCTCAACTGTTGATCACCTTCTTCGGTTGGAGCATGAGATTCATTTCGCACAGAGACATAGACAGCATGTTGTAGGGGTGTTCTTTGATCTGGAAAAAGCCTACGATACAACTTGGAGACATGGAATAGCAATACTTTTGCAGAAGTACGGCCTTACAGGACGTCTTCCCTCTTTCTTGTGTAATTTTATGGCGAATAGAACCTTCCGAGTTCGCGTTGAGTCAACGCTCTCGGACCATTTTACGCAGGATAATGGTGTCCCACAGGGAAGTGTGCTGAGTCCCTTCCTGTTCCTCATTGCTATTAATGAGGCTTGTTCACAACTTCCATCCACTGTGAACTATTCCCTGTACGTGGACGACATCGCCATTTACTGTCGAGGGTCATCAATGTTCTTTATTGAGCGTCAACTGCAACTAGCCATCAACAAGCTTGTTACCTGGGGCAACGAAGTAGGCTTTAAATTTTCACCCCAAAAAACAAGGGCTGTCCACTTTTGTTATTTGAGAGGTCTCCATCCAGACCCGGACCTTACACTATATGGATCTCCTATCTCAGTGGTGGACTCCTATAAATTCTTGGGTCTGACCTTTGATAGGAAACTATCATGGCTCCCACATCTTCGTAATCTAAAAGCGAGATGCTTACAAGCCATGAATGTTTTGCGCTCTATTTCCGCTACCAAATGGGGCGCTGATAGGAAGATGCTCTTGTTTTTATACGGCTCCCTAGTTAGATCTAAATTAGACTATGGAAGCATTGTTTATGCCTCAGCTTCAAAGAGCACTTTGAAGCTGTTAGATCCCGTCCATAACCGAGGCATAAGAATTGCCACAGGAGCTTTCCGCACAAGTCCGGTAGAGAGCCTTTATGTGGAGGCTTCTGAGCCCCCATTATGGTTTAGAAGAGCCAAACTCCTCCTCAAATATGCTCTTCGCGTATATGGTGAAAGTGAACATCCAGCTTTTTTTGATAAACCTAGCATTCCTCCCCATCACTCTTTTAGAAGCATTAATAATTGGTTCCAAAATCTTCTGGAGAGCCTGAACCTCTCATTTCCAGCCATGCATTGCCGAGAGGTCAGAGAGGTCCCTCCGTGGATTCTCCCCCATCCAGACGTAAATTACAACCTTTTTGCTGGGAAAAAATCAAATTTTATGGAAGCTGAAATTTACGCACTCTTTAAGGTTTCTTTAGAAACCCTTCCTGATGGCTTCCACATATATACAGATGGGTCCAAATCAGAGGACGGGGTTGGCTGTGCGTTCCTTATAGATAACAGTGTATTTTCATATCATTTGCCAAATCAGTTCTCTATCTTCTCAGCGGAATTGGTAGCGATAGCGAAAGCGTTAGAGTTCGCTTTTAATTATCCAAATTCAAACATCTGGATATTCACTGATTCACTGAGCGCTTTGCAATCTTTGGAATCATTTAATTCTATAAACCCGTTTGTTCAAAGAATCCAGGAATATCTTCATTACCTGGATTCTCAAGGTACCAGTATTCATTTTGTCTGGATACCTAGTCACATGGGTATCCTACAAAATGAACGGGTCGATAAGGCGGCAAAACACGCGATTACTCATTTACCGATCTCTGAATTGCTTTCAATCCCCGAGCATTTGTACCCGGTGATTTCCAAAAAACTCAGATCTTCTTGGCAGGATTCTTGGCCTCTGAACCCTGCTAATAAATTATTTGAAATAAAGCCTGCCATCACACCGTGGTCATTACCATGTCTAACAAACAGGCGAGAAGATGTCGTTCTTACTCGGCTTAGGATTGGTCATAGCCGTCTTACTCACATCCATTTATTAAAAAAAGAACCAGCGCCGTTGTGTTCTTGTGGAGCAATGCTGACTATTAAGCATATTCTAACTCAGTGCCCTTTACACACTAAGTTACGACGCTCATTAGGGCTGAATCATTCTTTAGATTTTTTGTTGGGAACAACCCCATAATTTTTAAAAAAGTGTTTCTTTTTTTAAAAATTATTCATGTTTTTAAATTCATATAGTCATCCTTTTATTGATTTTGCATTGTATATGTTTGATCATTAAGTATAGGTTTCATTTAGTGCCATTTACACACTAATCATATTCATCAGTTTTTTTTTAGGGGTCGACTCAGAAGAAAATAGATTTTAATCACCTATTTTATAGTTAGTTAGTGCCCTTTACACACTAATGACTTACACAGCCCTATGCTAATATTTCTTATTACGGGCGAACCCTGGCGAAAAATTTCTGTTTTTAAATTTATTATTGATTTTAAAATCTCATAGTCATAGTTTTTATTGTTTGTCCATCTTTGTCACTCAAGTTTTTATAAATTTTTTTTCATCTGATTTTTTAAAACTTTTGGCCCCCTAAGCTGTGGGTTTTTAAACTTTCTGTCGGGCGCAAAATGGCCATAGCAGCCGACGCCCTAAAATTCCAATCAACCAACCAACCAACCATCAGCGTCTTTTAAAGAGGAGCATAGTCGTTTTTTTGTGCTCTAATAGAAGCATTTTTCCGCTGGTTCCCTTCTTTTCCCTGCTACAGCAAGGCATACTGCTTGTATAAAACTATTTCATCGGGTCAGTAAAGCTTTGATAGTTTATTTATGTGAAATTTAAACAGCACAAAAATTATTCCATCGGTTCCAAATATAATTCATGATCAGAAGCATACATTTCAAAATATGACATCTCATTACTCGTGTTCATCTTATGGCAAAGTAAACAGGACACGAGTAAAACAACAAAAAACGCAAGAACAAAAAAAGCACAAAAACAACAAAACCGCAAAAAATAAAAACACAAAAACAACAAAACCGCAAAAAATAAAAACACAAAAACAAATGCATGAGTTAAATGAATTTAATACAAAATTGTTTGCTTTAAAATATTACTGACAACTTTGCCCATCAATCGCAAATAATCGAAACTTCTGCCTTAATGATTGCCACAGAATACTGTGACAGTGAAGCCCTTCTCTATTGTGAGCTCCGCTAAAGGGCTCACACTTAAAATGTTAGTAAGGGCTCCCAAGCAAGGGAAGAAATGAGGAGGCGCAATCTATTGAGGCTAATTAGCGTATTAGACAGATAAATAAGGAGCGCGAGATGACAAGCGAAATGCGTAGGGGTAGAAAGCGGAGAGAATTGTATAAGGAAGATGGGATTAAAGGAGCTGGAAAAAAGAGAGAATCGTAGAATTCTCCTCACAGATTCCGCAGCATTCAAAAAACGGAGTCGCAACGAAAGAAGACTCCATGAGAAACTTTTCTGAATGCTCTGCAGCGAGACCACCATCGAATAACGACCGGATAACGAACGAGCGGAATCTATTAGCTGCGTTACCACCAGAGACTCGGCATTTCTTCAGTTTCCCATTCAAACGTATGCAATGAGAATTCAGTTTACGGTTCGAACCTTCAGTTTCCCATTCAAACTTCGAACGTCACGCCCTCTGGTTCAATGTTAGCACATCTACAAGTACAATTCGTACGTGACGTCAAAGTGCACTAACGCACGGCCGTCTATATCTATCAGGCCTGACAACTGGGTCATGCTAGAGGTCGGTTGCCATGGAAACCCCCTTCTCAACGGAAATACTTTAACATTGAAATACTTTAACATTGAAATACTTTAATTGATGACAAATTATGTTTATTCAAATTAAACGAATACTCCAGTAATATGAAAAAAAATTATCTCCTCCATCAAAATTACAGGCAGACGACCTCATGCCTCGCCGACCTCTAGCATGACGTCAGTTGTCAGGCCTGGAGATATAGTACGGCCGTGACTAACGGATTGTTATTATGTGATGTCTTACTACTAAACCCGAACGCCCCCCACCCCTTCACTTCTTTCCTTTCCTTCCTTATCTCTGATACAAAATAATATTAAAAACGACAGTTCATTTTCTCCTCAGCAATTTCGGCATAATTTAGAATCACATATCGAACGCGGGATAATATTCAATACACGAAAGGAATTGCTCTGCTCGAAAATGGATATGACAGAAACAACTATCGAAGATACGAAAGTGCAAAGTTTACCTCGATGCTTGTATCTGTCATATCCATTTACTAGCAATCCTTTTCGTGCATTGAATGTCGTCCCGCGTTCGATACTGTGGCGCTAAATTATGTCGAAATCGGGAGATTTGCATGGCAAAGCGAAGTACACTTGAATCCAGTGACAGTTAAGAAGACGATTAAGTCTGACTTCATCGACGCTGTCGATTCGACGGTTGCAACACACGTGTTATGAAAAGGCGAAACGATCACATTCAAACCGAAACTAACGCAGCGCTCTCTGAGACAATAATAGCACATCTTCAAATCCGAAAGCACGGATAAAGTTAAAGTGACTTTATCCATATCCGAAAAGTATTACACGTTTTTGAGCTACTGCCAGGTCTCCTTACTTAACGGTCTCTGGTTACCACTAATTTGTTGAATTTTCCAGGCCAAATAGAAACTTCAACAGTGGACATTAACGACGACATTTCATCGCAGGGAAACGACGAGTGTCTTCATAGAACTGTGACTAAAACTTCACTTCTAGCAGCTGTGCAGTGCTCTTCGTGGCCAGCCGTAGTGAGACGCCCGACAGGTCAACTGAACGTGAGTAGAGAGATTCCCGTATTCTACTCAACAGCCCAATTTCTTGTGTGCATACGTAAGACCGCTCAATAATGACCAAAGTAAATCCTTGTTTCCCACCGAGGATCAATACCAATACGATTTCAGTGAGCAAAATTGCATTATTGCACCGTGTACCATAGAAGCTCTCATACGAGAGGGATTTAGGTGGCTGGTTCCTTATCAAAAGCATGAAACCATTCCCACTCTGTGTTCTTCCTCTGTTGATTACTGATTCTCTCCATCTCTGAAAGCGCGTAAATTTAATATAAATTAATTAGTAAATTGCGAAATTTTGCATGGTAATTGCTGGTATCTCATTCCGACAATTAATAATGTGCTTGTTTCTTCTGATTTTCATGTATCCATTATTTTGGCTATGTTCTTCGCCACAAGAAAGGAATGCGTCGCCGCTATGTGTTGTTGGAAAGATCGGTAAAAGTTATCTCCGATGCAAACCACGTGGAATTAATTGAAGTTCGATAATCAGTCTGTAATAATTATTAATCTTTATTAGTTCAATTGTCGGAGGTAGTGAATCATTAAAAACTATGCTTGTATAAATACTAATCATTGATTTCATTTAATATTATTTGTTATCTGTGTGATAAATAATTAGGCCTCAGCTAACTTTAACTACATTCGTAGTCTACTCAGTTGGCCAATTGTTATTTTTCTTTCATTATGAATATAAACAAAGGTATATTAGTCTCGTGTAAGAGACTGTGCCAAATAATTCTGTATTTAGTTTTACACTCAATTCTCATTGGGGACTAAGTGTAGAACTTTTCTTTTTGTTAATAAATTTTATTTATTTAACTATTATATCTTGTGTGTACACTTTAGCTACTTAAAAAATTCCACTGCGTAGTACTCTATAAATTTATCCGTGACAATGATTCATATCTTAAAGAGTAAAAATTTTGTTACAATGTTTCCTGAATTGTCTTTCCAATTTTACTTAATTTTTGTCAATCATTTTAAGGTCTTTTTAGGCATGTTAAGACTTTCTGTGACGATCTTGATGACCCCAGAACCCTTGCGATGATCGGCACAATTCCAGAATCCTGCCAACGATCAGGGTAACACCCAGAAGCTTTGTCTGTACGCGCTGGGTAACTTTAAAGGTAGCTTTGCTCCTCAGACCGGGTAGGCTTCCCGTTATAATGCCCTGTAGTTATCTGCACCACCCTGTATATCGGGAACGGATAAAGATTTTTGAAAAAGAAAAACAAAACAAAAAAAAAACCAAATTGAATTAAGGGTCTTAAGAATGTATGGTAAAAATTTAAATCATTTGTCATGAATAGAAACTATAGAAATGGCAGGGGGAATTTTTGGCATTTTTGACACCCAATAACCCATGTTTATGAGGTGTATCTCGATAACGGATAAAGAAAAAGGGAAAATGGCACTTCTAAATAAATGTCTAAAGAATATACTGGTAAAATTTGAGCCACTTGCTGTGCTTAGTTATTTAGATATCCACGGCTGACGCTGAAAAGATGGTAAAAAATGGTAAAAAAAACAAACTGTTTTTTGGAATTTTCCCAGGAACCACCCATGAATGCAAAAGCCCCCTTAGGCCCACCCTAGACAACACCTAATGCAAAAAGGACCAACTGATTTGCTCAATTTTCCTATGACTTGTAATGTTTAAACTTTGTCCCTGTGCCGTCAGATAGATTCAATAATCCGATTGTTCCGATGGGTATACAACTGGTCTCTGGGCCAAGGGCTATCCAAAACACTTGATCACACTTTCCTGTGTGTAATAGAATCCGAGATATGAGCCCCGAAAAAATCGCATTAATAAACGATAGAAAAACTCATAATTGATGTTCCATGCTTGGTCCACTCTATAGTGAGTGCGGATAATAGAAGTTAAGTGGGGATTGATCCATAAGAGGAAATATTGGTTCAACTGATCTGTCTTTCCTGAAAAATAACCACGCTGTAAAGTTCGTTTATTCCAGCGTTTCCCAAACTAGGGTACGCAAAATGTTTCAAGGGGTTCACTAAAAATTTTCCGTAATGGCGATTCTTATTATTGTATGCATGCTTGTGTATATATATGTCAGGGATTCGCACAACTCAGATCTGTGTGAAAGGTGTTCGTGAGTCGAAAAAGTTTGATAAAAAGGGTTCGCGAGTCGAAAAAAGTTTGTTAAAAAGGGTTCGGGAGTCGTAAAAAGTTTGTTAAAAAGGGTTCGGGAGTCAAAACAGTTTGAGAATCACTGAGTCTATTCAATGACCAAGAGATTGCTAGAAGCTTATGCTGAAGACAAAGCTCAAACTTGTCAAGTAAGCGGCTTCTCCATGGTTATGGAATTAAGCTAAAAGTAAAATGAAAGGAAAGGAAAAGAACGTCTTGCATCGCCAAGAGTTTCTGGATTATACACAGTCTAACAGAATGAAGCAGTGTTAAGTTTTCAATTGACACGAGCTATCAATTTGCTATGCTAACTAAGAAAGAGGAAACCACTGTTCCACAATAAAATAATTTAATAACATTAATAAACAATAGCAAAATAATAAAACACTAATAATAAAAACACGTATGCACATTCCGAGAGCCAAGCCCTCCTCTTCAACGTGTACAGACGAAAACCGAAGTTAGAAAGCTTCGACAATCCTTATAAAGGAACAAACCAATAAGAACAAAGTAAGATCAAGATAAGAAATAATGAGAAACTTTTAACCAATCAAACACTGGGATAGGCCCGAGGTCCGAATTTAAAAGTTGGTTGGTTGATTGTTTATTTGTAATCCTCAAGCTTTCTAAAAGTTAAAAATGGAGGATCCTTGGTGTAATGTAATATTTCCATCCGACTGGGATCATCATAATCGTGTCACCTGATTTAT
The DNA here is from genome assembly GCA_023313115.1 of Rhysida immarginata. Classification (NCBI taxonomy): domain Eukaryota; kingdom Metazoa; phylum Arthropoda; class Chilopoda; order Scolopendromorpha; family Scolopendridae; genus Rhysida; species Rhysida immarginata. The sequence goes on from JAHWFO010030244.1 coordinate 223,241, forward strand.
AACATTTGTTCAGCGAAAGAGGAAACATTTGTTCTCCCATTATTTATGTGAGAGAAATGTTCACTTATATTATAAGAATTTAAGCGTCTATTTTATTTGATTGGTTATGTTAACATACACTGTTTGGAAGAAAGTAATTGGACATCCATCCACTCGACAAAAAATGGACTTTTCCGCTACCACACGTGTCACTACTGTATGGAAATGCAAAGATAGTCATCAGACAACACCATTGACTCTAACTGAAGCATCACGCCAGAGCTGACAGAGTTCGAAAAAGGTGTCCTGGTTGGAATGTCGCTCCAAGGCGCATCCACACGAGAGATTGCCAGCAGCCGGAACCACCCGAAATCAACAGTGGCGTATGTGCTGAAGAAGTACAGGACCAATGGACATTGTACGAATGCACCAAGGCCTGGTCGTCCACCCGCATTGACCGACAGGGACCGTCGGGTGCTGCAGCGGGAGATACGGAAGAACCGACGTTCGACGATGACCACCATCGCCGGGGAATTCCAGCAAGCATCTGGATGTCACGTATCCACCAAGACCCTCCGAAAGGACTGGCAAGGATCCAGACTGCAAACACACCGGCGAACAAAACGAACAGACTGCAGTGGGCCAGGGAACGCAAAGATTGGACCGTTGAGGACTGGAAACGTGTTCTCTGGAGCGATGAATCCCGTTTCACATTGTTTCGATCGGATGGCAGAGTTTGGGTGCCAGCCGTTTACCTGGAGAACGGCTCCTTCCTGAGAGTATCATCCCAACAGTGAAGGTCGGCGGAGGAGGAATTATTGTGTGGGGCTGTTTTTCGTCGTATGGCGTAGGCCCGGTAGTGAAGATGGAAGGCACCATGAGGGCTACGGACTACATTACCATCCTGGACAATTCCGTTCTCCCATCCCTTTGGCAAACCTACGGTCTAGAGCCATGCCTGTACCAAGACGACAATGCCAGGCCACAGGTTGCAGCTCATAACCTGCAATGGTATGCCGATAATAATGTTGAACGCATGCAGTGGCCAGCCCAGAGACCCGACCTGAATCCCATCGTACATCTGTGGGATGAAGTCGAGCATCGGTTGAGGGGTAGTAGCTCACTCCCCAAAACGCTGCCTGAACTGTGGACGGCTGTACGGGACATTTGGCGGGAGATTCCTGTGGGGGTCGTACGTACTCTTGTGGAAAGCATGCCCCGGAGAGTGGCCGCCGTGATTGCAGCCAGAGGGGGGCCGACAGGTTATTAGCTGTTATCAATAAAAGCAAATAAACGTACCGTGCGAGGTGTCCAATTACTTTCTTCCGGTCAGTGTATATGAGGGGATACCTTTCTAACTTCGGTTGTCACTTGTAGCAGCTGTGGCAAGGGAGGACATCAAAAGGCAAACTGTTGAAATTTGCAACGGAGACCATTCTCCACTTTCAATGAGGAAGGCCGATAAAGAGATCCAGTCCATACGAGCAAGAAACAAATGCTTTGATCCAGTCCAGTTTCAAAATGCTCGTATTTTGAGCCAAAGCGGATATCTCGGAATAGAAGTAATAGTATCCGTAATTATGTGGATGTTATGAAAAATACTGAGGGTACCATGACTTAAATGGCAACTTCAGAAGGACGTCCTTATAGTGAAAGCAATCATATTCCAAGAGTGACAGAACACCGCGGTCAAAGAATAAGAACCCGCAAAATAAACCGGAAAAGTCTAAGGATTCTAGTAATTCTTCAAGCCCAATCAAGAAAAATGTGAGAAACGTCCGGATAACCAAAAGAACGCGAATTTGAGAAAGCGACGAAAATGAGGAAGAAGCTCCACCAAAAGACACAGAAATGATTTCCTTATCTTCTGAGTTTGAGGTGGATATATCGGAGAACGAGATGACCGATATCTGTAAAGATAATAAAGAGTAGTTAAAGAAAGTAATCTTACAGTTTTAATTTAATTACCCTCTTTTTAAATTATTGATGTGCGGTTTTATTAATCTTTTAGGTGTTATGTTGATTTTTTTTTTATCTTATTAGTTTGAAGTTATTGTTGATATTGTGTACTGTGATTGCATTGTTCTGTCGTGCGTGGATAAAAGTATTAGTTTATTAGTCGGTTTTTGTTTAGATTACTTGTCTGTTTAATAATAGATTTTTCTTTTATTGTTGGTCTTGCGATTTGTTATATTTTTGAATGTAAAAATCTTGCGTAGAAGGCGCATATGACCATAGCAGTTGGCGCGCCCTAAAACCCCAACTTACTATTAGCAATTTATTGATATCCCTTGGTCTAAAAACCTATCCGGCGTTTTGACCTTTGACCTTCAATTTTTGTAAAACGAAGGCGTGTTGATGTTTTAAACGAGTTAGTTTTCGATTGCCCCTAACCTACAAGTATATGTTAAAGCTGAATGAAATCGGTGGGCCTCTAACCTACAAGTATTTTACTTCAATGTAATTACTTTGCAACAATGTAATTCATGGCAGATCAGAGAGGAGATATTAATTTTTAGGTATCTAACATGGAAAATTTTATTGCACAAGTTTGGCAGGAAGACCGGAATAACTGATGACTAATTCTGATCGCATGAGCTCAAAATTCTGACTTCACAGACTTCTGATATTACATGCGTTATTCAGAGTCACTTCATCCATTCCTTCCAAAGCCGTGGCTTGCATACTTATGACAATACGCAATTCTTTGTATTTCACCAATATGAAAGACAGTCACCTGATCATAATAGTCTGACCAACAATCCAATCTTCATTGTTTTCAAAAAACGATAAAATACTGATTGTTAAAATCCAAGATGGGAACAATGAAGGTTACATTGTTACTCGGATTAGTATGGTCAGGTGACTGTTCCGCGCCAAACAACCCCACCTGAAAGATAAACCCTGCTGACTGAAACGTCATTTATTATTACACTAGTCCACAAAGCAGGCAGGCTTACAGCCTGTGAAATTTGTTTTGAGGATCAGAACCGTAAACGTTGAAAGTGCGAAGGTAATAGAAACCCATGCACTAGTAGATCCACTTCTGTTAAGTTATAAACAAAAAAGAATTGGTATAACCACAAAGGCATTGATGATATGACCGTTATATTAGGTTTACTTTATTCTTATTCACTGAACAAAAATGCTGTGTAGTGTATTCTACATTTGAGCATCATTTTATTTATCTTTGTTACGTCAATGTTAATTTAAAAATACATGTATGCTAATTATCTTACAAAAATTCACGCGGAATACACAGCTATATAATGTAACTATTAGGATCATTGCAAATATTTTTGCTTGGAACAACCATCTGAACTGAAATCACGAGGCATGTAAACAAAGCAGAGTGAACAATTGTTGTTAGTTCCGCTTAACAGGATACAACACTAAGGGAGCTGGTGACTGAAAATCTCCTTCAGATATTTGTTTTTTTTCTCACCAGATAGCGATGCTAACGCCGATCGCTGAAAGTGGTTGTCAGTTTCGCTTTCTGTGGTAATCGAGACCATGGATCTCAATACAAAACTGGATCGCTCACGCCTATGGAAGGAATCTCAGTAAGTTCGGGGACGGACATCGATTTCAATACAAGTTTTGTATTGAGATCGATGGACGGATCTCAGCTGACCTCAGCAGCATAGAGAATTTATATTCTATTGATATTATTTAGTAGATTTATACAGAGCTTAACTTTTCAAATGTGCTTCTTATAAATTAAAAATTTATTTTTTTATTCTATAATTTTTTTAATAATTAGTTGGAATAATATGGAGGAAAACAAACTGAAAATCATTTCAAATGTTTATTTTCATTTTATTTTGTTCTTACTGTAAAATTATATAAATAAAAGTAGAAATTTGAAAATAAAATCCTCATCATTAAAATGATTTGAGAATAATTTACATTATTTTTAGTCCATTATAATATTTTTTTTAAAAAATCATTTTTAGAGTTGTATGGTTGAAAAATTAAAAGGCAAGTTTGACTCATTTTTGAAATTACATTTTTAACGGAAACATTACTACTATAACTGTTTATTTATGGTAAATGTTACATAAAATCAATTGAAAATATCTCTGCAGTTGACATATTTTTAAATGTGATAAGTTTGGTAATTTTCCTCTGATTGACACATTTGTCTGTTTTGCTGTAAAGATGTTGCCGGAATATTTTAATCTTAAATTTAAAAAGATTTTTAATCAGTGGAGTTTGATGCAATTCCTCATCTAGTTCGGTACAAAAACTATGTAATACCTGGTGCAGCAGAAAGAATTGTCCCCGTTCTTATCGTGTACTACTTCCTGGACCTGTGACTTTCGATTATGTTTTTGGTTACGCATTTTCAACGTACCTCCCATAGGCGTGAGCGATCCAGTTTTGTATTGAGATCCATGCACGAGGCATTGGAAACATCAGACTTTAGAGAAAGAAAGATCACCTAGAGTGGTCCATTGTTAAGCGTATTTCCACCAATAATGAGCCCTAAATTGGCATTCTTATGATAATGTAACAATGTATGACGTTTCAGTCAGCAGACTTTGTTTTTTAGATGACGTTGGCCAGGGCCTGTCTTTTATATGAACTATAAATGTCACAATGCATCCGCTCAAGCTGTTCAGAGTCAGATTAGCGTTCATAGTTTGACCGTCAGAAACAAACTCATGGTGGAGTATCCCTCAAAATTCCACCATTTGCACACATTTGGTACCAGTTTCAGGGAATTAGAATTATGGAAGTAGATGCGATTTTCAATGGGATAAAGCGAACATGTGGCATTTTCTGTTGAACGTGCCCCATGGCCTTGAAGGTGACACACTAAGGTAATTTGTGGTGATGCTTAGTTCGGTTAACAATTTTCTGAGTATTGGTTTGGTTTGTCATTAAAGCCTGCGCACAGCCTCGTATTCGCGACATACGTATATGCTTGAAAGAATTTGTTGAATCATCTGTTTCCGATGCTATGATCCACAGATTTTTACCCTTTCTAATGATAAATGTTTCGCGTTATTTCGATAGCATTAAATTCAAACACGTATAGCGAAAATTCCCTAATTAACCGGTTTTGGCTTTTCTTTTAGGCATCCAAACGACGTCGGATCGACGGAGTGAAATGCAGTAGACAAGAAAAACAAAAAATATATTAAGTCAATAAACAAGTCGCGAAACTGGAAACAGAAAACAGTACTCAAGAGTAATTGGCTGAAATTTATTTCAATTTGAACTTAATGCCTTGTGCATTCAGATACTTATCCCATCGCTTTATAAGTCTTTGAAATCCAGCAGAAGAGATATTTCTGGCTGCCATCGCAGTCAAAGAGTGACAGTTTCAGAGCAAACTCCCCTCCGTGGGCGTTACCTTGACTGGTGGAGGGATTTGTACGTCTCAATGATGCCAAGGGCTATGCTGATTAGGATCACCCATGCCAGAAAGGCCTTTACTGAGGGAGCAGAGAAAAAGTGTCCGATCGGTTGTGGACCCCTCCTTCCCCCAGAAGACCGGGGCTCGCAACGAAGGCTTCATAATTTTCCAGTGTGACCCGTACGTTCACTGCGCCGACCCGAATTCGGGGGGAAATGGGGAGTGGGTGTCCTGGAGGTTGTGGGAAGGCTATTCCGAAACAACATAGTTCTTTGGCTCCTGCTTCTCTGAAAGAAGGGAACCTGAAACTAGTCTTTCAAACTAATGGGGCTGGTCGAGTTAAGCTATGCATATATTCCCCTGTATCCCTGGTGCCAATATTGCATCCCCTTTTTGGGCATCGATGGTGGATGGGGAGCAATGAGGCTGAAGTTGTTTTCAATCTTACGGTTACAGAACTGTAATAATCACGAAAACGAAAGAACAAATAAATAAGAGGGAAAGGCGAAGAGGAAGATTCTGGAGTGCAAGGATCCTAGACATATAGCACGGATGAAAGAAACTGGATGGACGACTCCCTGTACTACCTCAGCAAATTTGATTTTGCAGCGACATCTGGATATTTGCGTGAAAACTAGCATCTGTCGTCTAATTATGGAGAAGAGAAAGCACTGTCTGTAGTTAATAGTTATATTTGGCATATTTCTAGGGGGCCAGAAACAGCTGCGATTTCTTTGAAACTTGTAATATACAAGGTCCATAAAAGGTCTGACACAATTTATCTGTGTATTACCAAAAAACTAATAAAGATAAACAGAAACGGATTTCAATATATGAAACTGTAACTGAAAAAGATTTATTAAACCAATTTAGTAGATCTCAACGTGTGCTTCTTGGGTCACACGGAGGATATCCAGCCGATAAGCAATTTTTTGCCATGTTCTTTTGAGCATATCGACATCCACCTTGTTAATAGCAACCGTGATTCGGCGTTTCAAATCCGTCATGGCCTTAACTTTTGTCTTGAACACCTGGTCCTTCGCAAACCCCCACAAGAAAAAGTCCCGTGGCGTAATGTCGGGTGATCGAGGGGGCCAAAAGAAAGGTCCATCTCTTTCTATCCAACGACATGGAAATTTTTCGTCCAAAGCGGCACGAATAATTGTCCCCCAGTATGGTGGTGCTCCATCTTGTTGGAAGAGAATATCGGGCCGTAGTTCATCTAATTGCAGGTATACAAAATTCTGCAACATGTTCAGAAACATAATGGAGGTAACAGTTGGTTCCGCAAAGAATAAGGGTCCTAGTACGCGATCGTGCATAAACCCGCACCAGACACTGAATGTTGGGCTGTCTCTTTCCATTTCACGGACACGTGTGGGTTTTCAGATCCCCAAATGCGAACATTGTGGCGGTTAACAAGTCCGGAAACGTGGAATGTCGCCTCGTTGGAAAACACAACACACTGAAGAAAATCTCCATCGTCTTCAGTCAAATCTTCATGTTAAATGTAAACAGCAAACTTCGTACGTTTCGGTTTGTCATCTGGTTGGAGAGCTTGTACAAGCTGAATCTTGTATAGATACAATTTTAACGTCTTACGTACGATTTTATGTACCGTGGATTTAGGCAACCCCAATTCTCTGGGAGCTGTCCTCATCGATTTTCTAGGGCTCCGATCAAACGCCTCTCTAACTCTTTCCACATCATCATCTGCTATGCTTGGACGGCCTGAACTTTGTTTTTGCATGGCACGCTGCCCGTTTCCAAAAATCTCTTCTCCCAATCCAAAATGCAGTTTTGATATGGTGGATCCTTATTAAATTGTCTTCGGAAATTTCTCTGTGTTTGAGTCACCGATTTCGTTGCGATAAACCAATACACTGTCCGTGCTCAAGGCGAGTATAAGGTATGCTGATCATTGCCTAAGGGGCTCTGGCTCACGTCATTTGACGTCATCGATGCTCCCGCCCTCTGGTGAGCACCGAGAGAAACGGCCCGATCATATAGTAAGCAGTGGCTCGATCGGGCCGTTTTTCCCGGTGTTCACCAGACGGCGGGAGCATCAATGACGTCAGCCAGAGCCCGGAAGGCAGTGATCGAGCATACCTTAAACTCTACTTGCCTTGGTCCGTGCTCTCTCATGTGGAGTAGCCATCTTTTTTTTTGAACCCGGATGTACAGTTCCCGCACTCTAGTGGCGAAATTGTGAAACACAATAAATCTTTTTCACTTACATATACTGAAATCCGTTTCTGTTTATCTTTATTATTTTTTTGTTAATACACAGATAAAATGTGTCAGACCTTTTATGGACACCCTGTATATTTAGAACGTGTGTACAGTTATGATTTAAGGAAGAATTCTTTTCCATTTTCATTTTAATAACTTTTAATTAACGCAAAAATATAATTTTTAAAGCAAATCTTTATACGTATATGATTAAATTCTTTAACTTAAGTAATTTTTTGTAATATTATTAACACATATAGTCTTCACAATAATTTAGCAATAGTAAATTTTTAAAAATTATCTGGCATCATCATATATTATTTTGTGATGACGCTCCTGTTCATGGATGCAGAGTTTACCATGGTTTCGGTATAGTTCACGCAAGAACTCAGAGGGCGCTACGAGGGCGATATCATTCGTATGTTATGCGAATAGCACACAAGTCTCGCATGACACAGGAATGGATGGCCAACAACTTCCATGATCACGTAACCCCTAACTTTGGCCTCCTAACTCCCCTGACCTGAATCCGTTGGACTAATACGTATGGAGCGTTGTGGAGAGAGAGAGATCAATGAATACCCCCATAACACCAAAGATGAATTGAAAGCTGCCATTGTTCGAGTAATGACCGATTTGAACCATGACCATTTGATTCGCGCATGTCGACGGTTTCGATCTCGCATTGAAGCAGTTATAGAAACTGATGAAGTCGCCCATCAGGATGACGGAATCTGCACTCCCTCTCCTGCTAAGAGCAGCATCAACTTCATCTAGAAAAAGTGGATACTCTGTGACTGCATTCGGAGCATATGCAACGAATAGAGAGAGAGAGAGAGACCGTTTCCCTATCTGAAGCCTCAGGAGACACAGTCTTCCACCTAAGGGGGTCCAATCTGCAACATAATCTGCCAGCCGGGGACTTGTGAGTATCCCCACTCCCGCCTGGGCAGTCATGTTAGGGTCGACACCAGAGTAGAAAAGCTTCCACCCTCCTTCTAAGTCCACAGTTCCAGAACCCGGACGTTTCGTAGAGGTAATACCTATGATATCCAGTCGATACCGTTTGGCTTCCTCCACTAACTCTGATTCCTTTCCTGTCATGGAGAATACGTTCCAAGTGCCAATTGACAGCACCCGATCCCGTTGTCGCTTTACCCGTTTCTCCTCCTGGGTAAAGGCATGCGCTGCCCCCGACCGTTTCCCCAAGCGCATAGCGAGTGCACTGGTGGGGCTTCTCGGAGGCATTGCTCCGAGATAACAGCCGGGCGACTGTCGACTATTTTTCGAACGAGAGCCTCTGTCTAACTCCCGAACGCGGGTGACTTTAACCTGCGCCACACACGATGCAGTATGAATTCTCTCATTCGTCGACATCATGAGATATATGTTTGTTAATCGAGAGTCTACTGTATTAAAGATGCGTTGTTTTATCGAAGAAAGGTGCATGGACCAGATTCTTTGCAAAAGAGCCGTATGTATAATTTTGTAATCTCTAATAAACCCACAATAAATGACTCTTAAAAGGGACCATGATCTTATGAATAAAACGAAATGTACCTTGAGGTATCTTTTTAAGTTTTTCCCACTTCTCTCAAAATTTACTATATTTCACTTGTAAAAATACACTATAATACGGGGATGGTCATTATAGGGGAGACAGGGATGGTCATTACACGGATAAGTTCTTAAATTTAAAAATATCTTAAACTTTTAACACTAGCAAGCAGACACTTACATAGGATCCAACCTCTACTCGAACTGAAGCCCTCTGTCGTGTATTTTTAATTACGAACAGAGTGGAGACAAGGAGGTAAAGTGAATAATAAATTTAATAAATTGAATTTAATTTAATTACAAAACTCGGCAGAGTTAGCGAGTTAAATATGGATAATTTGAATAACAATTAGTCCAGGGCATCTTCCTCAGAGGAATCCGGTAGGCTCCTAACTGACATCGGGTCTGGGTCTCCAACGTTCCCGATCGGAGTATGTTCTGTGACTTCCGAAGCGTAGCGATGCACTGCTTCCGTTTTATCCAGATTCTGAGGGATACGGAATGCCTGGACTGCGATGGGTGCCGCAATGACAGCGAGCGGCGACCTAATCAGGTTTGACGACCGAGGAGCTTGAGCTAATAGAAATAAAACCAAGATTAATTGAGGTCAGGAGCTCGTAACATGCTTAAATCTAAACTCAAATTTTTAACACTTAGTTCGATTCTACACAATACCGGGCAACGCGGTGCTGCTGTCCAAGCGCGGACAATCCACAGGGCGCCCCGCGAGATAGCCGGCTGGAGATGACGATCCTAACGCTGCCTTGTGATACTCGCTGCTCCTCGGGACTGTTGTGGAATGATGGCCGTACAAGGACTCCTGCCCTCGTGGTTGCTCTATAATAGTTAGGAATGCTGATCCTTCAGCGTTCGTGCTGATCGGTACGTGGTTCCTCAAATTCGGGGTTGAATCGACCTCGTATCTTGTTCGGGCCGGACTGGTGAACGCTACATCCAATTTACGTTGCACGTCGTGCGTAGATCTATTCGGAGTGACGTCAGGTATCTGCTCGGGTCGGTGCTCCTGTTGATGGCGGTCAGCAGTCTGTGAGCTCTGGTCTCCGTACTTTGCACTTGGGTTCCAGTTAACGACTCGACGGCCTCGTGGGTTCAAACTCCTTCCTCTCATGAGCGGCGGGACTTGCCGGGCATGGTGACTGGCGTAGGTTGGTCGTTCGGCTTGGATAGACGTCCTTTTTTTTCCGTGAGGGTTTCCTCCCCTTGATCCAAATTGAAGCCGGGTTTGGAGCTGAGACGGCGGCAGCGGCGGCCTTCTTCCGCCGGGCGATTGTGGCTTGGCACGGTGACTTCTATTATCTCTGTAACAATTATGGATAAAGTTCCTATTAATAGTTTTGTTACTTGAGCTTGGTCCTCCGTGCCTCGGTGCTCCGCGACCTTTCTTCTTAAGCTTGCTGGAACATTGCATGAGTTCTGGTCCGCCACAATGGTTCCTAAACTGAAGAGGAGAAATTGCCGTCCGCCGATTTTCTCTTTTGCCTCGCCTTTTATCCGGGGTTGGAGGATTCTGAGCCGAGATTGCGCATACCGCCCTCCAATCCCGATGCTCAGATCTCTCGATCCTCCTCCAATCCCGCGGCCTCAGGTTTACCTTGCCTGACGGGGCCCGTCTACTACCGACGGGGGTGTTTTTCTTTTTGTCATCTTTTTTTTCCGTCAAATCTTGGAAATAATGTTTCTTAACATTTTTCCTCTGGCGAGGATTTGACACCCTCTCTCCCTCCTCGAACCGTTGGGTAACACTTCGCAAGTGAGAACAAGTTTTCGATTTTTTGTACCGCCTCATAATATTTCTCTCACTTAAACGATGTTTACCTTCCGTCGGACGTAATTGATCTAATAGGCACAGCTCTCATATTATAGTTCGCCTTTGTCTTATAGGTGACAGAGACACTTGCAGCTTATCCGTTAGTTCATTTCAAAATTTTTTGAGTGAGCATAGTGATAAAAGTGACCTGTCAGGCACATTGCGCCTGATTTTGCAAAGTTCTGAGGTATGTATTTTTCAAAATCGATTCACTAAATTGAATTATCTTATTCATTTAACAAATAAATACTGTAAATATATAACAATATTCATAATAAGACATATGTTTCCTAATCTGCGCCTGAACATGAAAATATTGTATGTTTTATTCATTTTTAGCAGGATTTTCCGCAAAAATGACAAATACTTCCTATGATTTGAGGAGTAATGAGGACTTCACTGAAGTATTACATTATTTACAAAATGATGATGATAATGAATACTTATTGAATGAAGATTTTGGGGAAGAGAGTGACATTGTGACAAACCCCCTCCCTCTTAATACGGGTTTACCACCCCAGCATAAACAAAAACGTGAGAGGCGGGCTTATCTAGGTTCTGGAGTGTCTAGAGGTGCAGTGTTGGCAAATAATAAGCACAGAATACATCAAAAAACAACCTTTTTAATACTCAAGACACACATGATCCAACACCAAAATGAGAAGCTCCTCAAAAACCATTAATACTCATTAACATATATATTTACATAATTCAGTACACACTTAGACACCAACTAATCAGATTATTACCGTCAAATACTGAATCAAATAAAGAAGGAGGAGGCTGGGCTATTGCTAGCTTGAGCAGCCTGCTTTACTTAACGGACACAGTGACCAACTTTTTGGACAAATGGTGACACCCCTTCAGAAGCCGGTAAACGTTCAGAAGACGTTATGTGGTCCCTTTAAGTCATGAGGGGGAACCACTGTAACTCTCTGGGTGACACACATTGACCACGGTTCGTAACTAACACACCCTTGGGTATCCTGCACCACAGGGTGGTCTATAAAGCCCAATAGCCCTTAACCGTCTCACTCGTAGCAACTCGAGACACTGAGTATCACCTCCTTTATAAGAAGCACCAAACTAACCTTACTATACTCTTAATCTACTTTAAATAAGTAACTACAGTGATTCTTCTCTCGATAAAGACATCTACAACAAGAGTATATGTAAATATGACAACTTAAAGATGCCAGTTTTGGTGTTTAAAGCGACACAGTTCCACAGGCCCAATTTCGGTGAGAAACGAGTTCTCAGTTTCAAACTCACTGCACTGTTCATGAATTGTTGACTGATGATGCTCCTCAAGCCGCGTCAAAATGATCATGACAACAGTACTCACCCCGCAATGTCTTCAAAGTCTTTAACTTATTACCACTCATCCAGAAAGACGGCGGCCAAGCCGCAGCAGCGTTCGAATTTCACGTCACGCCCGACGTACGCTAAGACGAATCCACGCTAATGGAACTAAAATAAAAAAACAAACAACTCCAAACAGTGCTCCATTTCGGCACTTCTAAGCACTCAGCTTAACTCAACCGCACCTAAAAAAACATCTCTGCTGAAAAACAAAACAGAATACTAACAGTACAGTTCCATATTTCTACCACAACAACTCTCACTGGATGTCAACACTGCCTTAACAACAAAACAATGTCACCCCAGCATACGCGATCTCTGTTGCAACTAACAACATCTTGCAACAGCGATCGTTTATTTTACAACAATGGCAACAACACAAAAAAAACAAAAGTGCCATTTAAAAACAAATATTAACATTTTCAAAATATTTTCCCCAACACACAATTAACTCATAAAAATTTCACCATATACTGAAAGGCACTATTTGGACATAATAATAAAATAAAAAAGGAATTGATCCTCCGCCGAGCCCTATGCGCCAAACTGACATGGAATGTCACAACATCACTTCAAAAGATGAAGTAGAAGAACGTGAGACAGATTCTGAAACAGAGCAGGAGGATGAGGATGAGAACAGTGATGATGAAAATTCAGTTGCAGATACTAATTATTATTTATGAAAAGATAAAATTACAAAGTGGACAGGGTATCCTCCAATGAGAAGTGTACA
>JAHWFO010030245.1:0-36973 GCA_023313115.1 Rhysida immarginata
TTCGATCAAATTTAAACGGTATACACAATTGAGTTTGAATTTAAGAAAAAAAGCAAGAAACAGAAATTGTTCATCAATTTAAACGAAAACAAAGGTTGGCAGTGCGTCTATATAAGAAAACTGAACGTATGGTTGAAGAGTGAACGATACCGGATTCAGAAAAGTTCCTCTAACATCACTTACAGACCAATAAGGACATGTGTTTGAACATTTATTTTAACGACATTTATTGTACAAGTATTGTTTTGCATCACTGTAAAAGTGTTATGTTCAAATTACTCGTAAAAACGTTCAAATGTTATGTTCTTTAAATCCTAACACACAACGCTTTGAGTGTCTCTATCTCCTAAACGATTGGATCAATTGAAAAAAACAGCAAGAATAAAACATTTCTCAAATGTTGTGTACAATCTGGAAATACCATTAAAAATACGGGTTTCCATTGCACATTTCAAAATTCACTTTCATATTCGAAAATGGCATCGATTTTTTTTTGGAAAAGGGAATGCACATGAAAACCCCTCACATAAAAGCACAATAATTTTTCCATTGAAAGTACTGTGTCAGATTTGTATTTTAGAAGTTGGTTCACTTTAGGTGAGACACCCTATATAAGTTGTACAAGTCCTTTTATTCAAACATTCACAAATGTCGAGGGTAAACCATTGAGGAACAGTCCAGAAGGGGTTGGAAAACATTAGGTCCTCTACATCGTTGCTTTATTTTTTTTTAATGAGACGCAAAGATTAGGCCCATTTGCATTATTTCATTTCCATCGAAGTCTAATGAATCTTCCAACATTAGCCTGAAACTTTATATGAGTGTGCTCTAATGATTGTATACCTTGGAATTTTGTGAATCAATGAAAAAGTTTCTGTAGTCTATAAAAAACAAGGGTATATAATAATAAACCTTTATAAATTCCTGAATAAACTCTTAGCTCCGTTTTTAAATAAACTCCTGGCTTCTGGATTTATCTGAATCTTGTTTTTTTGAATTGATATGTCACGTCCACCGTCAACTATGATATCTGTGATTTAGATAAGTACGCAGGATGTTTTTTTGTTGTTGTTTTTTTTCTGTTGTTCAAAACCAAATCTCTTTTGCGCACAACTTTTTTTTTTTGGTTGAGATTAGCGTATTTAAGGAGCTTTATCTTGACGTAAATCCACTATACAATAAAACATATTTGCTTGATAAAATATGTGTTTGATTATAAGAATTAACTAAATCTTATGCCAGAACGTTCGTCATTAACTGAAAAATGTTGGCCGTGAATTTTCGTTAATACAAGGTAAAAGATAAACTCCAAAGGGAAAAAAAAACTGCTTAAGAAGAAAAAAACAAACTCTAATCCACATGAAAAAATATATTTATAAAATCCCGGATACGTATTCAGATATCTGTACTTGTACTTTAATCTTTGAGATTGATGTATCCGGTATTTTATAATTTTTTTTTTCCTCTTATAGATTAACTTTTCCCCCTTCTTTCTATTCATCAGTGATCTTGTAAATGAGAAGAAGAAAAAGAAAGAACTTCAATGAAATAATGTCAAGATTTCTATTTAGATATGAAAAATTCACCGTTTCGTTTATGCAAATGCAAATTTCAAGTCACGAATAAATGAAGACGATCAACATAAAATTAGAAATCAGATATTTAGACCCTTAAGTATTTCCTATTAACAACGCGCCCGTTTGACGCAAAGGAGTTGCGTTGTTGACTCGCCCTAAAAAGCAAACACTCCATTCTTCGTATCTATGCAAGTTGCATACCTAAACACCTTTGCCCTAAAAATAAACTTAACTTGAAATGTGGAATACGAAAAATGTTAGTGTTTCTTTTACTTTTAAGAGAATCTGTATAGGAACGCCAGTTTTCTACAAGATGTTAAAATATGTGAGATTTTTAGAAATAACTTTTAAGTGAAAGGCCACTTTAATTTACGTTCGTAAACGAAGTCCTTAATAGCTAAAAATAACATTTTGCATTACTAAATTAAATACAGAGGATTTTAGTCCGTTAAGTCCCTCCTCTCCAAATATTGAATTTCTGAAAAATTTTTATACAGTCAACCTTCCTATAACGCGACTCATTCGTACCGCGTTATAAGAAACTCAGAATTAGTACACACACACATTAATTACCGTGTTATAAGAACCTCAGTATTAATAAAGAAAAATCTTATTAATTCGTGACGCTTTATATGGAAACTTTGAGTCTTGTTTTATGGAAACCGCATTATACATGGTATCTCAGAACTCTTTGCAGGGAGGTAGAGGGGTTGTATAGAAGCGCTTTTTATCAATAAACTCATGGTCGAAAATGACTCGGTGTCCAACAAAGCCACATTGAAAGTAAAATCATATCGACTGAAAAAAATCAATATCATTTTCATCATGATGGGTCACTTCCACATTTCAATCTCGAGGTTCGCGATTATCCGAATCTTAGATTTCCAAATAGAGGGACTGGTCGCATTAGCTGGCCATCATGATCACCTGATCTCATATGCACGGACTTCTTCCTTTGGGGGCATATGAAGAATATAGTGTATGAAACTGCCGCGGAACAAGAGGACGATCTTGTGGGGCGCGTGGCAGCTGCTGCAGGAGAAATAGAGAAGACGCCCTGGAATCTTCGAACGCTTAAACAGTTCGATGTCACGGGTATGTGAGGCCTGCATTCAGACAGTGGTCGTTATTTTGAACACATACAGTGATTACCTTTGCTTTAAGCTACATGATAAATAAAATTAATTAGATACTATGTATCTTCATTTGTGGACTGCAAGGTGATCACTCAATTGTTGGACACCGATTCATTTCCGACCATGAGTTTATTGGAAAAAATGTTCATATACATGTACATCTTCTGTACCTCCCTGTTAAGTTTGGGCCAGAGTTTTGCAACGCAATTGAATAAACAAAGTCATAAAATACGCGACCCCCATAATTTCTGCTCGTATTGTTGCATGGTTGCTGATAACTGCAAATGAAAAGTTTCGGTGTATAAAAACAACAGCAAAAACCACAAGGCAGAAAATATTCTGACGTCACTTCCTGCGTTCGTCTTTCTGCCCGACAGAAAACTCCTGTTTTTTGTTTTTTTTTTATTTGGATTGAGTCATAGCCCACAAAGATAAGAAAATTTTCTGGAAGTGACGCAATTTTATGGCAGCAAATCACTCATAAAATAGATTCTGATCAGTTCTGATTTGTAAGATTTCTGTTAAACTTACTTCACCAACACTTTTCGAACTGTTAAAAGCGTAACGCAAGCCAACAGTTTTATGTCAAAAAATTTTCTGCTTTCGTCTCTTCTGCCCGACTGAAAATTTTCTGCTTTTTGGAGTTGGGTTGAGTTCAACTTTTGTAGCAGAAGCAGAGCAGAAATGGTTGCTCAGCCAATAGAAAACGGTCTCTGCAGTGATGTCACAGTCTCACAAAATAAAAATGTCGGACGCTCAGCTCACGAAGATGAAGAGGCTGAGAAAGAAAATTGATGTGTTAACACTAAAGCGTGGTTCCCACTAGAAGAAAGCAAGAGAGCAGAGAAACTAGGGCATATTATTTTCTGCCTTTTTACTTTCTGCTCCTGGAGATGTCTCATATGGCAGAAACTCAAAAAGATGAGACAGCAGAAGTCTGCTACCCAAGCGCCATCCTTTGTTACAATTTGGCATTCTTGCCCAACACAAATGCACTGCACCGAAGCCGTCGATCTATCTAAACGGTCGACTTCGACTGTACACAGTTCAGTCATTTCTCATCAGTCATCATATCAAATTTTTGTATTCAATTGTTGTTTACTCAATTTAATTTGATTAATTAATTAATAAATAAATATTTCACATCTCTTCTTTTAGCGTTTCCACATCAATTTTCTTTCTCAGGCTTTGTGAGCTGAGCGTCCAACATTTTTATTTTGAAAGAGGACGTCACTATGACGTCACTGCAGAGATCGTTTTCTATTGGCTTGCTTCTGCCAGAAAAGTTGCAGAAATTTTCAGTCGGGCAGAAAAGACGAAAACAGGAAGTGACGTCATAAAAATTTTCTGCTTTGTGGTTTCTGCCGTTGTTTTTTTACGTAAAAAAAAGTTCGGTATAATGATTGATGAGGAATGAACGAACTGTGCACTGCATAAAATCGAAGCCACCAGTTTAGATCGATTGACGGCTTTGGTGCAGTGCATTTGTGTTAAGCAAAGGATAGCGCGTGGATAGCAGACTTGTGCTGTCTCATCCATTTGAGTTTCTGCCATGTGAGACACTTCCAGGAGTAGCATGAAAAGAAACAGAAAAAATACGCCCTGGTTTCTGCTCTCTTGTTTTCTGCTAGCGGGAACCATAAAAGTGTAATAGAAAACTTCATGCTCTAAGGAGATTGCTTACAATTAATCTAATTAAGAGTATCGTTACACAGTTATTAGAAATCATGTTATAAGAGGACTGTCGCAAGTTTTGTTCCTCGTTATACGGGAACCGCGTTGTGAGAATACCGCATTATAGAAGGGTGGACCATACAATAAAAGCAGCGTGATTTAACGCCCAATACAGAAGACCTAGCATTGCCTTTCTTCTACCTAAAATTAACAAATTCCAATAATTGGGTTATTTTTTGATGAAAACAACTCGTCCAGAAGCACTGGTAACTATTTTAATCACGATTTTCAGGAATTAAGATAATGAAATAAAAACTGCTAAATATTAATAGCAATCGTGTGCCTTTGTCTTCTTATGTTGTTTCCATTTTTGAATTCATAATTCGCATTCCACTGAATGAAACCGAAGTTTACAAATGATCTATTGAATCGTTAAAGTAAATCGTTCCAAGAAACAAAATAATAAATTTATGGGCTTAGTTTTTTTGATAATAAATGTTTTAAGGTAAATTTATTTTATAATCTTTATACCGGGTGATCCAAAAGTGTGTTACATTTTTTTTTTTTACATTTTTTTCATGAAACTTTGTATAACAATTCTTCGATAACAATTTGTGTTTTATGATACATCGGTTACTGATTCAATGTGTTTGCCTTCTCTGGCAACACAAATTGCTGCTCGACGGCACATAATTGGTATGGCGGCAATTGCATCGTTAATCTTCTGCTCCAGCTCTACCAAAGTTCTGCACTTTTCACGATACAGCACCTCCTTTAGATATCCCCAAAGCCAGAAAACCATCGCACGTTGTTTTGCTAAAGAATTCGTCACGGCAAAACAATTATTAGTTTCATGGAAAAAAAAGTAACACACTTTTGGATCACACAGTTTATGGAATTAATTTAATAAACCAATTATAATAAAGTTTCAAGTTCGAATTGGTAAATTTTCAAAAAAAAAATTATAAATGGCTTATAATTAAAAGTTCATTCAGATTTTTTTGCAACAATTAATCAGCTAAATTATTGCGCGTTAATTTTTAGTGTGATAGCTCGATCCAAAAGAGATTTTAAGATATACATGCATACTGTATATACATGTACATAAAATTAGATTCAAGGTGTTCTGTAATATGCCCCGCCCTCCTCTTATCTGGTGATTTACAGATATGCCTCGACTAGTGTGACGCTTAAAACTTACACCACTTTCCATTTAGATCGAGCAAAACTGAATAATGTGAAGTGCGCACGTAGACAAGTCTTATCGGCCGTGCCCTTTCTTCGCCTTGACGTCACTTCGAAGAGTTCATGGGTCGAATTGTCTCCTTTCCTAAGTAATCATCATAAAAAGTATAAAAATAATATAATCTATACAAAGCAATGAAACAAGCAAACAACTTTTATGAAAGCAAAACAAAATAACAGACGAATTAACCAAGAAATTCGTATACAACTTTTAAGTCATAAAGCAATGAAAGAAAACTCAATACCAAGAAAAATTGAACAATATACCTACAAAGAAAATATGGCTATGATAAGACATAAAGATCCCATTAAAAACATTTCATGTAAAAAATGTAGCTAAGTCTCGCGACTCGTTAGCCGTAAAAAGTTGTGAGATCTCATGTAGGGCCAAGTCTAGTGCTCTTATTAACTGACACTTTCATTTGCAAAGCATTCCAAATCATTACATCTTTAGTTAAAGAACATTTTGTGACTTGGCAATTACGCAGCACGAGAATATGACGCCTGTTGCTTACATTTTAATATTCACGTTTATTAATAAAGTATTATACATAAAATAATATTTATATGGGAACTGAACGCATGTGTACTTACTGCGTGGAATTAAATTTAATTTTTTACATAGCATTGTAAAGTTGTAAGACATCCCTGTGAATCGAATGAATTATTTTGTAAGTTGTCCTCCATTCCCTGACATCCTTTTTTTGATATCAGCTCCCGGTTTTCGCATAGCCCACTTTCTGTCCTTATTGGCCCTTCTCGGTGGCTTCGAAAGGTTTATTTTTGGCAAATCTGTGCGGCACGTCCGTTTGAGTCGATTATCCTCGTTATTGCGGACTCTTGAACTTTGGCACTACTGTAAGAATCAATATTAATTCGATGCAAGCTGCTCAGACGTTTTACTCTTGATAATGCTAAGTAAGCTTGACCACACACGAGAATACCGAAGAGCTTATATATCTCTAAGTGCGCTGTTCAAATAAGGCTTTGACTTTTATGTTATAGTTCGCACCGAACGTATACCCCAAACGCCACACATAGAGGGTATTGTTCGCACTGAACATATACCCTATTAATAATTATTTCAAATTTACTCCTAACTGAAGCGAGTTTATGAGTAAGTCCGTTAATGAATTGTATTACTCTCTGCATAAAATAAATAAATAAACCACTATTTCCGCAGCATTATTTAATGTCCGTATGCGCATTTCGACGACGACGTCTTCTTCTTCTTTATCTAGTTTTTCGCTGAAGAAGACGAAGTTGTCGTGAAGATGCGGACATTAAAGGATCCAGTTTCAAACCTTGTACAACACCGCTAGAACCAATTACTATGCCCAAACTCACATCAGCGTTCCTTCTCATGATCACACTTGCTCCTATTTTTATCACTATTGTCTCCTTTAATCCTGCTGTCATGGAAGCGTCGTCTTCATACTTTCTTGTACACTCACAGCCCTTTTGAAAGATACTTCGAAAACGGTGTGTAAAATAAACGATGTGATCATCCTAGCAGGGAAAGGATAGGTGCTCTATCTTTTGAGACAGTTTTGGAGTTTGGGCGCCATTTTGGGTTAAGGTTCATTTTCTTAAATGGGAGAAGGGGGTCACGTGGAATATCAAATAACACCAGTTTTGTCTCAGGAGTTCATTCCTGCAATCGGGTTTCAGTTATCTGTTGTGGTTCACACTTATCGAAACTAGGTTGCAGCAGCTAAAGGATGTGCTCAATGTGTTGTCCCTGCTGCTGGAGAGAGAGCTCAAGGTGTTTTATCCATTCATTATGCACGCGCACAAGAACGCCGGGGGTAATGCTATCACAGCCTGTGGGATGCATTGCTGAAGATCACGATTCCTTTGGATTTTCACAGCATACACAAATTGTTTCAAGTGGGCCACAGGTACAAATTAGCGGTGTGAGGTTTCGGGAATGTGGTGGCCACTTCACAGGACCCCACCGGTCAATCCAATGACCAGGTAATTGCCCATCCAGCCATTGACGGATATTAAGTCCGTAGTGTGGTGATGCACCATTCTGCTGGAAAAACTTGGGAAACTGCCATCATCAGTCAACAGTGACGTCAACACAGTGTTCAGTGTTCTGTAGCATTCGCGACAATCGAACAGTGAAGTGCACATTTGTTCAGGTGGGACGTAAGCAGTGCTTACAGGAGTCTCACCCTTCAGGAATAAATTCCACACCGAAATAGGCAAGAAGCCTGACTAACCCAAAGAGGTCTTCCACATGACGAAAAAAAAATAATAAGGTTGAAAAAGAAATTTTCACTTTCTAGCAGCGAGCGATTAAGGAAAATGGTGTTGAGTGGAGAACAGAGATTGTTTACCTTTCGTAGCACATATTTCATAGTACCATACGTTCACTAGATTTCACAGAATAAACTTCTGAAATCGGGTCCATCATTTTGACTTATCCTGTATATATCTACTTAACTAAAGTTCGGTCTGCAGAATCAAACTGTTTCAATGGGATCGGAGTTGTGGGATTAGCAGCCACGTGGTCTTTAAAAATATAAATGGCAACATGTGGCATGTGATACGTCATTCTATCGGAAATGATGAGAAACGAAAGAAGATAGAAATCAAAAATGGAGATGAAAGGGGTAAAAAATAGATAAAGAGGATAAAAAGTGAGGAGATATTTTTAAAGCACTCGATAATACCAATTTTTTTGAACCAATAGTATTGCTTCAAATTCGAAACTAAAATTGTTGCTATAATTTTTGAAAACTTTCTTCACGAATCACTGCTTCACACTATGCCCACCAATCAATGTATGCTCCGAATGAATTTCGAGCACTATCCTCATTTTTATAGCAGTAATTTTTTATTTACATACGATCCTTTTTCAACATCTGTCGATGCGTTTCAGTCAATTTAGATTTCGGACACGGGTTCTCTTGAACAGCTGTTGTCTTATGCATTTTTTGTATACCGCCACAACCTTGGGTATAGTTTCTCTGATGCGCCGAACGACTGGTAGTCTTTGTCACAGATGTTTCAGCTAAATGCTAAAGACCAACATTATTTTTTTTAAAACAGTACTTATACAATTTCAATCTAATTTTGAAATATAGTGTAAATCTATATTGCTTGGATTAGATAACTCCACAAGTTTAGAGGCTTGAAATATGTGGCCCTACCAAAACCAAATCGACGAAAAGGTGGCGTAATCATATTTCTCAGTATTATCAGATGCAGTTATTTGTTAAATAGTAAGTTGATGTTTGTGATTTCGATAATTTACCAATATGCATATAAAGCTGTATTCTCTTATCTGTATCAAGAGTCAGTGAAGGGAAATGGCCTTTGCATTCGTAACGCTGACAAAACCTCCTTGAGATAATGAAATTGGTAACCGGCTAAAATAAGAAAATACGCTAAATCTCCTTTAATTGACTTTATAAAAGACAGGTTTCTTTTATTAATTAAGTTCATAACAAAATAAATGCATTTTTAAAGTTTTCTCCGGCCAAGAGTGGAAGTGCCTATTAATGTTTTACAACGAGCTATTTGTTTTGTTTTTTTTTAAATGTAAAATTTTAAGGTGTTAAATACTAGCAAAAACAGATAAAATATTTACTTTTTTATTTCTTTTATATTTTTTATTTGTTTATGTAAAATATAAAAAAAATTGAAAAATAGGCCTAGGAGGATTTTTCACCCCTTACTTTACTATTTTTCACTATTTATTTATAAAATATTTACTTGTTTACATTTTACTAGCATAAATAGAATTAAAAATTAATTAGATTTTAGAAATCCCGTATCAGGTTCTACAGTACACAGTGCGTGCAAAACTAAATAAATTGGAACAATGGAATGGTTCATTCGAACAGGTCTCTCACTTTGTAATGAAAAGAAAACAAAAAGATTTTTTTTTTTTCGTCTGAGAGCTCTAGCCATTTCTTTACGTTCAGAAAAAAAATTAATATCTCTTAAAAGGCTTAAACAATTTTTTATAAAAAGTACTTTAAGGCACAGTTTAAGGAACCCTCTAAGTATGTATTAATTTGTTAAGTGAAAAAAAAAGTTCATTAATTACTCCAGAATGGCACAGCAGAGCCAAGCAATTTTTTTTTACCGAGATAATTTGTCTCAACGTGAGGAGTGCGTACATGAAGAAAATTATTGATTTCGATTCGCTGGTTTGAGCCATTTCTTCATCTTTATAAAAAATTAATATTTATATTAAAAAAAACCTTGACCAATCGTCATAAAAAATACGTCACGGCACAGTTTAATGTGCTCTCTAAGTATGCATTAATTTTATTTGCTTCTGCTATTTGCCATTTCAGAGGAGTTAACTGCACAAAATTGATCGCATACGTACAGAGGGATTTTTTTTTTAATTTCAACATATTTTCTCGAATAATGAGTTCTTAAGTCGATTTCAGAGAAAAAAATTGTTTGAGTCCTCGGGAGACGAATACCTAGTGTGTCGACCAGAAGTAACGGCTCGTAACCGCCATGTTGCTCTGATGGCAGCTCTATTCTTTAACGCTGCTTTCTGTCAGAGTGCAAAGACCATTGACTCTGAACTGGATGTAGACTACCAATAATGGTATGGCCCACATCCTTTGCAACAGATATTTACCACAAAACTTGGTGGTTACGAGCCGTTACTTTTGGTCGACACATTAAGGTCCATAATCACAATATTCGGTATTGTCTTTTGAGACAGCCCCAAGGCAAACGTTTTTTGTTTTTTTTAATTTAGTTCTTTGCAATACCAACAAATCTTGGTCGCCGAGATAATGGAACGTCCATTATTTTATAAACAGATAAATAAATAAAAAATTTAACTATTTTTATAACATTTTATCAACTTCACATTTCTGCTTCCTTGTGTTAAATCTTTCAATTAATTTTCTTTTAGTTTTCGTTGTTCAAACGAATCCAAATTTTTAGTTTTCGTTTTTATGATAATTCAGAATTATCATAAAACGCTTACATGCCTGCAATCTAGACACAAAAGCATTTTATTACACGTACAGAATAGATACAATTGAATGAATGAACAAAGTAATTAAAACGAAATTATAAGTGAAAATGGGAAAGAAAATTCCACAGCCCAGGCTCTAACCAAACTATGTCCAACAAGCTACTTTAGACCTGGAAGTATTACGATAACTACATATCTGGCCTGATTAGAGCATACCTAGTTCTCAAGTCGATATTGTCTTTCCTACTGCCGTATACTGTATATTCTCTTTCTGGTTGGATGGCTGGTTCGTTAGGTTTATAAACGCGTCAACATCTCGGAGGAAGGAAGAAAAGGAGATGAAACGACCTGTGTAGATTGAAGCCGGAAGTCGAAGTGCATTCTGGGACAAGTACACCCAAAACACTAGAGCTCTCCTTGATAACACGTTAATTTTATCGGAGTGTTCTACTTGATTGTGTATCATAAAATCTAAGGAATTTTAAAAATTATTTATTATGCAGTTAATATTATTGAATGCCTTCCTATTCAGCGAAACATTACTTCTAACATCCGCTATAATTACTACTGTAAATGCATAATAAAGAAAATCATAATTCTATTAGAAAACAGTTTACAAAAGTAATAAATTTTAAAGGGCAATAGCTAATATCAGAGAGGACTTATTTTTTCTAGTTCATATAGATTTATTTATTGATAACCTTAAAAAAAATACTTTTGAAATACTTGTTTTCAAAGGACTTTTTGACATCCAAATCGCTATAATTATCAATGCAATTGTTTTCATTTATTTATTTATTTATTTATTTTTACAAAATTTTGACATGAATTATGAGATAAAATAGCAAATTTCAGTTTTGGGTTGAACACATAACTTGGACCAGTAACTTCTTGAGTTGAACTAAGATGACAACGTTCTTTGAGGCCAATCTGGTTCCAAGTTGTGTTAAAGCCAAAACTGAAATTTTCAATTTTATCTTCTAATTAATCTCAAAATTTTGTAAATTTTCATCAGGTTACATATCAAAATTTTGTGTTAAATTAATTCATTTAAAATTTTTATTAGAAATTTTTAAATCATTGAGATTAAACCTGTCTTTTTGTCATTCTTTTTATTTAATTTTTCTTCATTATTTTTTGTTGAGGTTATATAAAGTTATTTGAAATTATTCAGAAAAAAAACAAATTTGCATTGTAAATGATAGCAGTTGATGCTGTGGAAAGGTCATTTCATAACCAACTGTTATTTTTGCTGTTAAAATTATGAAATATGAAATATTTCCTTATGTACATAAAATTACATTATTGAACAAATACTAAAAGGAAACTCAAAAATTTCAGTTTTTCTTTGTATTTATATAATAGTGTGAATACCTTATGTATTAAGGAAAATAATTAGATTTAAATTCATTTCCATACTTGTTTTCATGCATTTTTTTAATATTGAAGATGTAATAAATAAATAAGTATAAAAATATATTAAATTATCATTGTTTTTCTCTCCAATTAATAATTTTCTTTTAAGCTGTGCTGTGTGTTCACTGTAGTTAATTATCTTGGGCTAGTAAAAAATTAAAAAATAAAGGAAAGCTAATTTTTAATTACAATTTTTTATACGTAGTAATTATATATATTTTTACACACCAACCCCTGGAAAAATATATAAAAAATAATTTTATATTCCATTAATAAGTATATCAGAAATATATCTCAAGGATATCTTAAATTTTGTTTTAAAATATAATAATATTTATTAATAATACCCAAGTAAAAAATGAAATTTCAATTACATTTTCTGAGCTTTCTTTGTCATTCAAATTTTTATTAAACATTTTATTTATTTTATTTATGCATAATATTCCATTAAAATTACTTTCTCTCATAAAAATTTAATTTTAATTCCTGCCTTTTAAGTGCATATCTTTAAAAATTGCTATTCAAGTCTAATTATAAATCACGACTATTTGCATTGGTATAGCTGTGGTGTTGTGTTTTGGGTGTAGCTGTCCCAGAATGCATTACGCGAGTCGGCTTCAATCGGGTAGTACAGGGAATATTAGGAAGGGCATCTCCTTTTCTTCCTTCCTCCGAGGTCAACATCTAGGACATTTTGCGCCCTTTCACATGACTAATCCAGATAACTCCTCATAACTGTTATCCCTTTACGCATTCCGGGGACAAACATAAACACTCATGCTCGCGGCGGGATTCGAACCCACAACTCCGGATTCAGTCAGGTCGCCACTTAATTCCGGATTTTCTTTCCTATTTTCATTCATAATTTATAAACATCTGAGGTATGGCGTATAAATAAACCCTCAAAGACATTATCTGCTTATTGTTTAATAAAACATATTTCATTATCAAACAACAATAGACGAATGAAACGAACTTCTTGTCCAAATCATCAATCATCAAACTATAAATAAAATCTTGTAAACATTCCAAGTAGGAGCTTTAGCAGTGAAGGAGAAATATATTTTTACATTTATTAAAACAATTAATCCCCCCTCCCCCTCCCTCCGAGTAGGGTAAGGCAAGTAGCAGATCCTGAAGTCATCTTCACCCCTTTATCTGCACTTTTTACCTCTCCCCAAGTTTTTTAATCAAAAATTAATTTTCTCGAACGTAATATGTAGAAAATGTAAAAAAGCTCTATTTTCTTTCCTTTCTCATCATTTCCAAACGTATGATATATCACAAGCCATATGTTGGCATAGTTCTAAAGACCACGTGACTACCATCCCCGCAAATCCGACCCCAACGGAACACCTGGGCCTAAACTTCATAGTAATGTAGATCTTGCCTAGAGGAATCTGGATACTGAATTTCACGCCTTTACGTACATACCTAAATAGCACATAGATATGTTGTCCTCTCTGAATCCCACCCCCGTAATTCCGACCCCAGTGTACCAATCAAAACCAAACTAAATAGTGCAGATGGACATGCCCATAGGAAGCTACATTCCGAATTTCAACCTTCTACCTAAAAAAATGTAGAAATTATGAAGGGGGTACACAGTTAAGACATTATAAAACCTAGGACGATTAACAATGGACTTACTCCCGTAGAGCGAATGCGGCCCAGGAAATGATACCCTGGTGGTGACAATTGTAAAAAGGACGTACAAAGCATCCAGATTACAATTAATTTTACTAATTTAAAAATAAATTTAAAAGTCTAACAATTGAGCCATTAAAACTAGATGGCATCATTATATAAAAATTATTAAATACTTGTTTCAAAAGAAATCGAAGAAATTTATTTTCATCCAAAACAAACAACGGCACGTATTGCTTTGTACGTCCTTTTGACAATTTTCACCACCAGGATATCAATTCTTTGTATCTCTACGTCACTTCCTGGGCCGCATTCAAATCTAAATATGGCATCAGTGTCAAGTCCAGTATTAATCGTCCTAGATAAAACCAATAAGTAACTCCATTCTTTTGCTACTGAATAATATAGATTATGAGCACTTGAGCAATCATGCGTCGACAAAGTGATTTCACGTGCGCGCGCCGATGTCAGTAATGCTTAAAAGATGAACAGAAAGTAACAATGTGTTCCTTCTTGACAAATCGATTGTTATATGCCATGCCGTTATCTTTGTATTCTTTACACTCACTGTTTTAGCACGTGAATTCGACTTGAAGGGGTCCACGAAAAATTCTGAAACGTTGATACGGCCGAGCTAAGACTTGGATGGTCATATTTCTGAAAACAGAATTTGAAAAAGTTAATCCGTTTTCAAGTTATCGTGCAAACGGCGGACGGCCGGACGGACAGCCGGGTAAACGTACAGACCAAGGGCGCATTCTTATAAGTAGCTTTTATGCTAAAGCTCCTAATAAAGGAGAACATGTGAGTTTGTCACAAGAAACAATTTGAATGTGCGAGCTTGCAACAATATAAACTGAACGGAAACTAATTACCGCGCAAATTGCGCGCGGATAAAATCTTGTAAAGAAATATTTTAATATTTGAATGGGCATTTCTATCACCAAGTGATCATTATTCAACAAGAATACAATAATTGGAAAAATCGGAAGGAATAAATACAGAGTCAGAGAGATAACAAACCAATCTTTGACAATTTTCAGTAAAGCGCCCAGAGGAGGGAGTCCAATGTTAACGAAAAGGGTTCAATCACGTGGAGTTTGGAGATGTAATTAATTACTAGAGCTTCGAATCCCATAAAAGTCCAGGTTCTAAATTTAGTAATAGTCTTGAATTCTTTCAAGGTTTCATACGCATCTAAATTGAAGCGCTATTTACACGTGTAGTAGTAACCTGAAATCCTCTTTGAAAACTTCATGGCAGTTTCCTGGCTATGCCGGGCTACTGCCGATTTTTCTGGGCGACCAACCTTTATCCATTCTTGATTTTACTAATAATCAAGATTTGAAAATGGTATCACTCCCTTGTACTCCAAACAAATCTCTGCGCGTTCTTAAATGGAATAACTGACTTATACTGAATGCAAGCAAAAGATCATTTCATATAATAAAATAGATGAAAACTACAATTAGACTTTGACTTTTGACTTCTTTGCAGGGCCATCGCAAGCATGAGTGCCGTCATCAGAATAGTCTTTTAACATGGTAACCAGATGTGCTACTCTCAGACAACGACCTCGCGTCTTGGCGTATATAAAATGCAGACGATGCACATATTCAGATCACCTTGACCACATGTACATAAAAAGACAGGTCAATCGATTCAGTCGTTTCGAAGGAGTTCGTTTCACAAACGCATTGATGTACAATTTTATTCAGGTCTGTATTAGATTTGATATACGCGGAATTTTTTTTTATTTATTACTTTTTTCTTTATCAAATATACATCTACAAGCGTATATGTCTACGATAACTAGATCATGACCTATATAATATGTCATTATACAGAGAAGTAAGCCGAGAAAACGGAACCATTCAAAAAATGTCCTTGAAAGCATCGCCAGTGAGTCACGCGAAAATATTGATTAAAGAATAAAATTAAGAATGGTCAATGAGGATTTTTATTTATACGCCGTCTTTGGTTAAACGCGCCGATTCGAGCCCAGAATGTGAAATTTTCTTTCCTGTTATGGAAAATGGGAATTTACGCACACATAATCCCCCCTCCCTCAACAAAAAAAAAATTGTATATGAACTTAAGATATTAATTGTTCATAAAATCTCTATTTATTTCAATATAAAAATTTGTATTTTTTTATTAATTACTTTATTTTCCGATTCTGTTAGAATGAGTACAGAAGAACGCGAGGCATTTCGAATTTGAGTGGACCATTCAGAAAACAGTGGAAGAGACGTATAAGCAAGAAATCGGGATTCGCAGATTTAACACCCTTTAATTTCCTTGAATAGGCTGGCTTTATAAATATGTAGATCAGACGAAGATTACGGATCCAATAAACTCGGGTGCACGTACTCAAGATAAATACGAGTTTCCAAATTCCAATAAACGATTTGAATTATGCAATATCGTCTAGACAGACCGTGTTTTTTTCACATAAATAGACAGACTTTATGGAGATCCAGAATAGCTCATATTAACATATTGGGTGGTCCAATATTAATTAATTCATTGCTTTTTCCTACTGATTTTCAAGACTGTTTGTTTTATTCAAAAATATAATTTTAAAATAGTAAGTATGGCGGCACGTTTACTATCCAAATTTTAAAACAAAAATGCTACATTATAAAATAAAGGTGCCACCACCACACATTTTACCTATTTAAAATTATATTTTTTTACTGTTTAGTGCACTTTCTAAGTTTGTTTTGTCTTTTTTTAATATTTTAATTTTTTCTTTAAGTCATGAGAATGGCTCCTCCTGCAATAGATCACGTGGTCATGACGTTAGCTAAGTTCATCAGCCAGTCAGAAGCTGTCTTAGCCACAGATTAAAGAGAAAACAAGAGATGTTTTTCTTCTTAATCTGTGGTCTTAGCCTCAATGGACTGGTCCTTAGCTTTATTTCTCGTTCGTATTCAGGGTTGCTGGTTGGTGAGTAATTCAGAGCTCAGTGGGTAAAGGGGTAGGTAGTTTAGGTTAGGTGGGTATTCGTGGGTAATTTTAAAATTTGGGTGCTCATCATTCCAGTTTAACAATACCTAACGAAATTCAGCGAAACTTTCAGTGGATTTTGCTGGATCCGCTTGAATGAGCGAACCTGCAGAAAGTTATTGAGCTGCTTATGGTACTTCCATTTTCCAATGCCTCTGTCGTAGCACTAATGAAGGAATACATGCCCAGGGGGATGTTGTTAAATTTGAACCTACAGCTGAAATGTTAAAGAGCACAATCGGGGACTAATCTTATTTTAAAATTTTACATTTCATAGAATTGTATTTTACAGAATGGTTCATCATCCTATACAATAAAATTATACAGGGCGAGGCGTTTATCTTGAGACAACTGAATATCTCGGAAATTACGAAATATGCATTGTACGAAAAAATGTCCAAAATCAAAAGTGATGTGCGACCCGGGACCCTGTAATAAGATACCAATTTAAGGTCCCTTTGGTACGCCCCTCCACTATGTGTGACAAGAGCGGGTTACCTCCTACAAAGATTCGTGCTCGTGGTGTTTCTCCTCGAGTCTTAGAAATTTAAACAAATGGGGCAAATAAGGACACAAATTCTATTTTACAATAACTAATTTAATTTATTATCAAGAGAACTAGCAAATATGAAAAGTTCAAAAATAATACAATGGCAAATATTTTAAATATAGAATATGGCTTTAGTCTGAATCAAAATTCTATTAGCTATACTAAGATTAATATTAACCAAAACGATGGCTCAGAGAGAAAATGAGTGAATGAATGAGTGTTTTGTTACTCAAGTTTCGCTGTAGCTCTTTTAATCGTCTCCGGATCGTCTAATGTTCGTTGATGTGGGGTCGTGGGCTGGTCTCCGATGAGGGCTCCGCGTTTATCTATCTCATCTTCAAAAAATGATTAATAATAACAATATTCTTTAGTTCATAACTCTAACTAATATCATATAGCTAGTGAACGGATGTCACTCTATTCTAAGATTTCTTGATGCGACTGTAATTTAGATGATGACGGTATTTCTCCGCATCTACAGATGTCTGCCTCGGTCAACATCTGCACTTCTGTTTCTCTGGAAACAGGCTCTCTCCTCCTGAGGATGTCTGTACTTCTTGACGGCTTGGTTTCGACTCTCTAACTCGACAATCTTTCTCCACAAGAATGAAAAAAAAGAGATGATTCTAAGAAATTCTATAACAATTGGTTAAATTAGGGAAAAACTCCACCTATCGATCACTCTTGAATCAGGTGATGCTAAAATGATTCATGGACTTACAATTCTGTGTGGGAGAAAGTTGTGTCTAGAGACTAAAAGGCCTGTGTGGTCCTTGCAATCCAGCTCTTGATAAACAAATGATTTCATCGGTGAAACTGACTCTTTCCCTACGCTGACTAAGCTTGGTGTAGAATTATACTTTCGATTTCATAAAATTCTAATATCTTTTTTTAGAAAACAGGCTTCCATAAACCTTCCATAACACATTTAATTTTATTATTGTGTAACGTATTACCTTTCATTAATTTTTAATTATAAAGTTCTAGTAATCTTTTATTTTTGCTTAGTAATTCTTTTATCTTCTCTTCTTTTACTATTTGATTGAATAAAATTAAATCTTCTTCTATCTATACATATAATAAAACTGTAGACGACCCGGTGTCTGTACATAGAACAAATTTAAGAAAAAACTTATGCGACAGCTTTTACTAACACTACCAGAAACCAAAACGATCATTTTTAGAGTTTTTGTCTGTCTGTATGTTTGTTTGTTACCTCATCACGCAGAAACTACTACATCAAAATTAACGCGGTTTTCATAGTCGCATTGATTTAGGTGTAACTTAAAAACTGATGTATGTTTTATCGTGATACGCCTTCTAGAAGCCGAGTTCTAGGCTAAACTCTCTTAAGCTGGTGGTTGAATAAAAGCT
Organism: Rhysida immarginata; assembly: GCA_023313115.1. Lineage (NCBI taxonomy): Eukaryota > Metazoa > Arthropoda > Chilopoda > Scolopendromorpha > Scolopendridae > Rhysida > Rhysida immarginata. Next base: position 18,595 of record JAHWFO010030245.1, read on the forward strand.
GACATGCCGTCAAGGTATACTTTAGTTCACAAAACAAACAACTAAGTAACAATGTATTACGAGTTCAGCAATAAATACATAACATTCGCTGACAGTTTTGTTACATTGTATTATCGTTAAAGTACATTGTTAAGTTTGGACTGTAGCCAAACTCATGCAATACAGCGGGAAAAAATCCACTCTTAAGTACAACTCTGGATTACTAAAGTACGACAATTACCTTCCCAATGCTAGCAGCTAATACCGGTTGTTGATTGATTGGTTTGAGGTCACGTGAGTTTTTTTAGCCATCTTTGGCCCAGACACTTATACATTTATTAAGGTTATTATTTTAAATATTGAAAACAAAATATAAAGGAAAAATAATTTACGCAAACGATCTAATCTTACTCCTGTTTCTGCACGACCTAAACAAGCACGATTGCCACGTCCAGCAGAAAGCTAACCGGAACGTGTTCAGCGTTTGGAGTCCCAGCGTTCTATAAGGAAGTGCGATGTCTCGATCTCTGGAAACTCCATCCGAGCGTGAAGCTCGGTTGAGTTATTTCCGAGCGCAGTCCGCTCGCGCTCGCTCTCTAGAGACACGCGATCATCGTGACTCACGTTTGGATGCTAATACAGAGCGATCCAAAACTCGCACACATCGAAGTAATAAAAACCAGATGACATTAAATAATACTATTTACTACCAGATGTGATATGTATTTACACAACACATCTATATTTTTTACAACGAATGCTCATAAGTTCCAAAGCAGCTGAGGAAGATTTTCAACTATTACATTATTTATACACAATCGAACTTGGATGTGCGCGACTTATAGAAACTGAAATGCTGTGTTACGGTCAGAATAGAGTAGTGAAGAACGTGAACGTCGTTTGAGTGCCGACCCGTCTCGCCACGCAGAAGCCCGATGTGTGGAAACTCAAGAAGATTGTGAAATACCTTTTCTCTCTGACTGTACGCGGCATAAAATATCACGATCTCTGGTCACTGATGAGGATCGGGAATTTGCATTTGTCTGCTGAGCGTTTCAGTCACGAACATTCGCGTCTATTGGAAACAAAAGAGCAGCATAAGCTTCGGTGTCTGCCGCCCGGTCCTTTCTTATCGTCTTTGTCGGTACCATGAGAGACGAGATGTGGTCGTGAATCATTTGACACAAGAACGCAGCCGTTTGCAGGAAGTGCGTCTTGGCATTTACAGGTAGTTTTAACGAGTCGATGGTTTACGAACCTGAATAGCTGAGGTAGCTAGAAAAAGAAAAGAGCGAATTTGATTACGATTCAGTAATTAAATATTCCGATTATTCCAACAAGGCCCTATAGACGAAATGTGCACATATTTTCGTGCCTTCCAAGTGGAAGAGATAACCAAAGGGAATGTGCTGTTCTTCAGGGAAGGTTCGACTAGAAAGAATCCAAGAACTACCAGAGCCATTGAGAACATCTAGAATCGAAACACTTTTTGGATTGCATAGCGCTTTTCAAATGACTTTTTCTGAGCAAATCAGACCACTGAAAATGCATTTTTGCCCACATTCGAAATACAGAGTCAAGTTTATCACTTAATCTGCATTTGTAGCCGAATACCAAGACCAGGTAAATGTTATGCATCAACATATTTGTAGACTGAACGCTGGATTAGTAAGTGGGTTGCAAAATATGCTCCATTGTGTGAACCCGTATGTTAACAGCTTCAAAGTTGCACTTGATTCTGTTCCCAATGATGAACAGAATAACTATAAGTTTGTAATTGCTACCGACAAAAGACTAACAGGAGCTCACCCAGGTCGATACAGTGCTCCTACCACGAACGAAGTAGCCGTTCTTTTGGTCCTTTTGATAGGAGGGATATTATTCTACGTACACTTGATGATCGTCTTCAAAGGATCAGCAAAACACATCGCGCCTATGGTTAGTTACAGTCCCATTTAATGTCTTATCGAGGCGAAGATGGCTATATTTTCCCTTTAAAATTTTGACCCACAAATAGGTGCTACAAATTTCAACAAGGAAACTTCCGTTATGCAGTACTACAGTTTTATAATCCAGTTGCGTGAGAACGAGGGTATCCATCTACACAGATTTCATGGACATTTCAGTCAGTTTATGGTAGATATGTACGCCAGAATTGAAACTGAGTGGTTGATTTTCAACCGCAATAATCAAAGACATTTGCAAGCGGAAAATTATGTTGACGTTAGAGACGCTTACCAGCGAGGTACTGATGCTGAAAACGTAGGCAGAATGGTGATTCTCTCATCCACATTCACTGGAATCCTATATATATGCACGAGCGCACTCAAGATGTTTCTGCGATGTCCGGAAATATGGTGGAGCAGAAATGAACTAATTACCATGACGACCAATCCTAAGTGAGCTGAAATAAACACCAACTTGCTTCCTGGACAGGCATCATATGACAAGAACGACTTGATTTCTTGGGTATTTCATTCAAACCAGAAGCGTCTGATAGACTTTCTCACAAAAGAGAAGGTATTTGGAGCTGCCTGATGCTACATGTGCTCAATAGAAGGGCAGAAACATGGTTTATAGCACTCGCATAATCTTTTGTGGCTCGAAGAGAAGATTAGGCTGAACCAAATTGATCGACTCATTAGCGCGGAAATTCTAACCCTGAAAGTGATCCCATTCTACAAAAAAATCAACATAATTCATGGTTCCTGTGGCATATTAAATACATGTTCATCTTGGATGCAGGACGGTCGTTGCACGAAAAGGTTTCCTAAAAATTTTATCAGCCAATCTGTGACGATAGTACCATACTCGCCGTTGCTTTCGCGAGCATTTGAAGCTCACGTAAACGTCGAATACTTGCGCTGGCTTGGAGAGTTTTCAAACATGTTACTAAAAATCGGAGATGTATTGCCTGAATCAAATGGTCTTGTGACTCTATCAGAGAGCCTTTGCAAAATTGTTCTTTCGGTCGATCCTTTACATTCCATTTATGGAAAATTTACCCAAATAAGACGTCAAGAAAATTCTTGGTTGTGCAAAAGAGCCTAAAAATGAGCAAGCGACTGTAATAAAACCGCAGCATTTTGCAAAACATTGAAGGTAATGAGGTGGTATATAACTATAAATATGGTATTGGATCAAACTGATGCCACCACTTAAGCGGTGGAGTTTTTTAACTCTCTTAATGCATACGGACTTTCCACGCATAATATCGCCCTGAAAGTCGGTGTTCCGAAAATGCTTCTTTAAAACATAACCCCTCCGAAGTTGTGTACTGGAACTCGGCTTAAAGTAGTATCGCTACAAAATAATATTATTGAAGCGGAGATTCTATTGGGCTGTGGTGCTGGTGAGGTGCTTTTCACATCCCATATACATCTGGTACTTTCCAAATAACTTTTAAATTCAATTTAAGCGCGAGCAATTCCTAGCTAGCGTCTGTTTTGCTATGACTATTAAGAAGTCGCAAGAGCAGATACTCCGGGCCGCTGGCCTGGCTCTCAGAACCAGCTGCTTCTCGCACGGACATTTATATGTAGCCTGCTCTCGGTCACTAGGTAATCTGTTCATAGCAGCTTCTATGGGAAAAACGGAAAATGTTGTTCATAAAGAATTCCTTTAAATAAACGGCGAATTAAGCTAAGTGATAATAAACGGTTGGCTTATCGCTTTTATTCTGTTTTATGTTCTTTTATGTGTTCCTTTGTGTCAATAAAGAATATTTGTATTGTATTATACAAAGGTTATAGTGAAGTACCTGTACATATAATAATTTTTATACTATCCAACTTTTTTTAAACTATGTTCCGGATTAGAAATTTTAAACATCCACGCAGGTCAGCTAGTGTAAAATAAAAACAACTCATTTTAATCTCAAACAAAGTAAAACAATGTAACCGAGAAAAGTTATTAACAATGGTTATACAAATATTGTTTACGTTTTAAAAAAATTGCATTGTAAGAACTTTAAAAAATCAGTTGTATATCCGAAAAGAAGAAAGTTGGCTATATTCAAAACGAATAAAATTATTATTGTATTGTAAAATGGACATTAGTGAATAATTTTATATATTATACCAGCAATACAATTTGAGTTGAATAATGAATTTTATATAGTTTTATTTAAAATGTTTGAAAATGCAGGTTAGATCTGAGTATCCATGGCTGATGTCTCGGTGCATGTAACACTAGAATGTGCTCCTTTTATCCACCATAGCGGTAAAATCATTCTTGTTTACTTTTTTATTTATATTTGTAGGAAGTATTTAAGACAAAGAAAGAGGGAAAAAAATCGGAAAAATTCCCCTTCACTAGTAATCTATGAAAGAAATTTTATTTACGATTGGTAAATAACAACAGTTTCTTTGACTATTCCATGCTGAAGTCATTTTTCTAAACGCTAAAACGTTCGCTGTTTCAATTCTTCAAGAGAAGGAGGACTACTTACGAAAAGAAATTCCATCAAAAACATTCCATATAAAAACTACTCGCGAATCTTTACCCGTAAAAAGATGGGAAATCTCTTGTGGAGCCAAGTCTAGCACTCTTATTAACTCTGACACTTCCATTCACAAATCAGTCCAAAGTGATTACATCTTTAGATAAAGAACATTTTGTAACTTGGCAATTACGCAGCCTAGGGTAGTTATTATTACACCTTACAACCCTAGAATGTTATGTAAAACATTAAGTCACGCTATAAATACATACATCTTCAGTCCCTATATGTATATTTTTTATGAAACACTTTATTAATAAACGTGAATATTAACGGAATATTCAATATGGAATGTTGAAAATGTAAGCAATCAAAAGGAATTGGAATAAGAGAAAACATTAAAAGCATTTAACATGATAAGTTATTTACTTAACTCGCCGCTGTCAATTTATAGAAGCAGAAGAACTAAAACTAATATATTTTAATCAAATTAATTCATTTGAAACAACGTTGTTTTTTTTAGAATGGTCTCCAAACAGCCTTCACTGCTTGAACTCATTAAGGAGTAACAATTAAGAAGAAGAAGGAAGTAGCAGTTTCTGGTTACTTAATACTGTAAAAGCTTTAAATAGCATTTTAAAACTGATGCGTAAAGAGCAAATTTTAATCGCAAATCTCCTAGTTATCATCCCTTCCTCTTTATCGAAATAGGGCCGATTTGCGAAAAAATTGCATCACACAGCATTTGATAAGGCTGCAAATGCGGGGATGAAAACACTTTTGTTTTTTTCATTTTAAATCTAAATTGTTCGGGCATTTATATGATTGCTTCCGTTAATGCTTATTTTAACTCCATGGTTGTCATTGCGAAAGCTAAATTACAGATGCCTACTATCCAATTTAATAAAACTGTACACGTGTTTAAGTAAAATTGAAGCTTGTTACTGTAACAAAAAATTTTCACAGTTTTAATAAAAATGATAATGCTAGTTTGGCTTTGGCTTGTCTGTACGACTGTTGAAACGATTTTGATCGAATTTGAAATTTGCGACTTTTAGTTTCAAACAACTGATAACAAACCTCCTCTTTTCTGCCAAAACGTGAGTTACATTAAAATTATTTCCCGTATATGAAAAAGGGGTAGATAAGCCTTTGTTGTTCAAATAATCGTTTCCAGTGAAATGGCTTACTGCATAGCATTTAATATGAAAAAGAAGATTTAAGATTAATTTAGGAATCCTAAAATTAGAGATCCTCACGCAAGACATCCAGAACAATTAGTTTGAAGCAAATACGTGGGAAACCTCTGTGAAAGTGATGGAGAATCTAACGTATGACAAGTAATAAATGTCATATTAACTGAACATATGATCTAGTTCGCTTAGTTTTTTAATCACAGGCAGTTTTTTTCAGTTCATATATGCTTGTTTACAAAGTGTACTCGCCTTGCTTCGTTCGCACTGCGATTAACACGATCGAGCAAAGCTGATTCTCTGGGATCAAAAATGAAAAAGACATCGTGGTTTTTTTTTACACAGTACAAAATAACGTTTTAACAAAAATGTTGTTGGATCTAAAAACAAATTGACCTTACAATATATGTAGTCAAAAATATTCATTTATACACGTACAATATGCCGTATTTTCGCGTCAATGACCCGCGAACGAGACAAACACGTGAGAAATAACGGCATTTTCTTTTCATAAGTTAGCTATTAAAAGTATCTCTATATAAGTTCCTTAATCTTATGATTTTTTTAAAAGTGCACAATGGGGGATCCCGAACTTCGCGAATGGATGTGGCTGCAACAAAAGAAAAACATTAACAATTTACAAGAACAGTATATACAATGTACAGTTCATTATACAGCACATTAATTCACTTTTTATTTGAATTTCCAAAACCTAATGCGAAAGCAACTTCTCAAAGAGATGGCAACTTCAAAAACTGCTTCGATCTGACGAAGTTGGATTCTGTCCTGATGAACTTCAAACGAAATTAGCGCACAATCTAAAAGGTCTTTATAATTCAAGTTCTATTTTGACATGGCCATAAAAAAAACTACTGGACCAAAAGCTATAATACTTGGTAATATTATACAAGAGGGCATGGGAAGTGACCCTTTTCATTATCAACATAACAATGTGCCTGTTCATAAAGAAAATGCCATAGCCAAGTGCTTTGAGGAAATTTAAGTGCATTCAGTCGATTGGCTTGTCCAAAATCCTGATCTCAACCTGCAGAATATCTCACTAAAGCACCTCAAGAAACAGCACCTATATTTGGAATCATTAAAACTCTCTATAAGTTCAACTTGACTAAAGTAGAAAATCACAATTGCTGCTCATAAGATAAATAAAAATACACGAATGTACATTTCAGCAGCTGTGCTGCCTTTATTAGCATTTGAAGATCAATACAGGGTGACACAAAAAAACGGGAAATATGTAAACCCCAACAAAAAACTTGTACTGACAGAAATTGAACGAAGGCATACCATAGAGGAGTATGGTCCGAATAATCGACTTGTACAGAAGTAACTTATTGTCGATGCTGTGGGTGCTGTTGCGGCCCAGGAAAGCTATGAGACTGTACTTAGCCCTCTTTGCTTTCTTCAGAGCGTAGGTCACGTGACGATTCCACGAGAGTCTTGAGTCGATGATAACGCCAAGATATTTGTAGTTGTCTACCCAGTCCAGTTTCTTACTGAATAGAACAAGTGACTCAGGGGGTCGCTTGAACTTTCTGTTGAAGAACATAGCCTTGCACTTTCCGACATTAAGATTCAGCTTCCAGCAGTTAAACCAGTCTTCGAACATCTTCAAGGCGTGTTGTAGACAAGTGATAACGTGAGCCGGCTTGTGTGCCCATGTCATAATGGCAGTATCGTCAGCATAGAAATACAGATTACAATATATATTACAAATATAGAACAAAACTACTTCACATTTGAAGGTGATTATTTTGCAATACCAGATGGAGTGGCCATGGGCTCGCCAGCAAGCTCCATAATTTCGAAAATTTTCCTGCAACACGTCGAGGAGGCCCATGTCGGCAAGTTAATAGAAGATGGGATAGTTAGAATATACCGGCGCTATGTAGATGATACACTAATCAACTACACTCAAGCAAATGCTCGCCCGAGGACTTCTTAACCGTTTCAATCTACTTCACCCCAAGCTGCGTTTTACCATGGAAGAAGGGGAAAACGGAGGGATAAATTGGTTGGACTTCCGCATTTCCCGAGACCAGACATCGAAGAGTTTGACGTTTATCATCCACAGGAAAGAAACTATCACCAGCAATATAATACCGTACGATTCGACGCACTCATGGAAGCACAAGACCGCCACCTTAAGCCACGGATTTAGAAAGGCCTTAACATACCCGATTAATGACAACGCTCGCCGCTCCGAGATGGCCACGATTTTCGAGCTGGCTAGAGCGAACCAATTCCCCAGAAGAGTCGCTAATAACGTTCTCAAGGAGACCAGACGAAGATTAACGAACGTGCAGCAAAGACAACGCACCAAGCCCGTGGACTACGCCACATTCACGTACTATGGAGACGGCATCCACAGATTGTCCAACCTATTCCGTGAGCAAGGGATTGGAATAGCGTTCCGCACACGAAACAATTCCAAGCTCGCATTAAACCCGGCCAAGAAAAAACAGGATGGTGACGTATACCAAGGGTATATAAGGGGCACCGACTTCCAGTTAAGCTTGGTGTTCAATGATGTCGAATTTGAGAGATTGGAGAGATTGAGGCAGATTGCAGAGATTTGAGGACAGTCACCTGCGTTGACCTGAACTCCCCACCCGAGACTAGACTACTCAAGGTGCGCCCTTCTCAGGGCGGCAAATCCCTCGCACACTCCCTGAGTAACTAGACCCCGGTCTCAAAATGCCCACGGGACAAGTAACCCCTAAAACTTCGGAAGGCAAGCACACCCACGAGTACATTTATAAGGACTGAAAAATGCCCTTCTCTCAACAAAGATGCCAGTTTCGCAGCAATTGATGCCATCCTTAACGAAAAATTTGAGGAGGTACGGAATGAAATGATAGATAAAAATAATAAACTTCAAGAGAAAGTCGGCAAACTTCAAAGCGAAATAAGCGGTCTGACCTCTCAACCTATAATATCACAGGTCGAAGGAATAAATACGGAGATCGCCAAATCAAGAAAAGAAACAGCACAAGGCTTCACCAAGTTCGAAACTATTCTGAAAAGTTACTTCGCCCCCGCCGAGCCTGGATACACGGATGAAACCAATACTGATGATACCAGCATGGAAAGGAGCCCGCGCCACCGAACCAAGCCCCCAGCAACAAATCTGACCCCATAATTCCAGCGAAAAGGAAACTATCAGAAGATGAGGTAGGAGAGCCAGACAACTGGAAGACAGTCCAAAATAAGCGCTATAACAAGACGACCAACGCATCTCAGTTCAAGTGCTAATTCAACTACTCACAACCAAGCAGTTCGCACATGGGACAATAACGAAAAGGAGCCCCCACCACGGAAAGCGTACATCCCGCCCATTATAGTACGCACACATGGACGACCACTAAAAGAGATACTGCATGAAATTAATCAACATGTCCCCCTCAATGAATTAATTGCGCACACCGGCAGGTCCGACACCATCAAAATCAAATGCGCCAGTGCAGACACGCACAACACACTCATCAGAGGCATCAAGGATCCGGAATCCTAAAAATTCAGCATCACCAGCTAAAGTCGGAAAAACCACTGAAGTTTGTCATAAGGAACGTAGATACCACTTACGAATTAGACAATCTCAGTGCCAACATCAGAGAAAGCAACTACTATCCAGACAAACTTATCAGACTCCGCAAAGCCCAGGGTAATGTATACCTGTCCCTGGTCCTCGTGGTACTTCCGAACAATGAGCACAATAAGACCTTTAGAAACGTCACCCGTCTCGGTTCCCTAGCTGTTCATGTGGAGAGCTTCAGAGGCAACAAACAACCACTGCAATGTTATAACTGTCCCCGTTTCGGGCATGCATCTATGTAACATCCCCTAGATGTAACAAATGTGCCAAGAAGCACCAATCTAGGGAGTGTCCTAACGTCTAGGGAGTCGACCCACCCAAATGCATCCGCTGCGAGGGGTAACACACTTCCAGCTACAGAAAATGTCCGAGGTATCCTACACCAAAGAGAACCTACACAAATGCATCTCCCGGAAGAAGTTACGCTGCGGCAGTAGCTGATCCACCCAAAAAGGATCTCAGCCTCGCAGATATCACCGAGATGTGCCTAAAGATGGAGCAAATCCACACCATATTTAAGGAACTAGGAAACAAGTTTCCTCAAATAGACCATCTCATAAATCAGCAAAAGAATAATGGATAAGCACAACATCAACTCCAACAAGCAACTCAAGTGCGTGATCTGGAACGCCCGAGGTATCGCAGGGAAAAGAATAGAACTTGATAATTATCTAATTAGCAAAGAAATAGATATCGCCTTCATAACTGAGACACACCTTCGAAAAAACCAACGTTTCTTCATGCCCGGTTACAGCATTCACCGAAGGGACAGGCAGAGCAAAATCAACCCTGAAGCAGGAGTGAACGCGGGAGGTGCTGCCCTAATCATCAGAAAGGACATCCATCAGGAGGAAGTACCATCGTACGACAACATCACCAGCGAAACTATTGCTGTAAAAATAAAGAAGGCCGGCTACGACAAATTCAAGCTTATCGCAATGTACAATTCTCTACATAACAAATTTAACGAAGAACTTCTACCCCTACTGGATGAAGACCTCCCCTCAATCTTAGCTGGGGACCTGAACGCTAAACACCGAGCATGGAACTCAAACTGTACGAATACAAACGGTAGAAGGTTGTACGAATTCCAGCAGAAAAATGATGACATATACATAGTGGCCTCGAACAACCAACCTACTACTGCGAGCCGACATCACTCGCACCAGGCAAGCAAGGAACATACGAGACTGGAAACTATATCAGAGCCTCCTGAAGTCACTATCTGATGTGATCAACCCAGTGCAAGGTCAGCAAAGAGGAACTGCAAAGAGACCGGAATGAAAAGTGGGCCAACAAACTCACCAGCCTTAACACAAATGACAACTCGCTCTGGAACATGGTCAGATCTCTGAAAAGCGGAGGCAGTAGGAAAATCCCGCAGCTGAAAAAAGGAAGCTGGCACATTAGCTACAAACGGCTCTCAGAAAGCCCAAATCCTAGCAGACTCCTTGGAAAAACAATTTGTCACGCCCCCATGGTGACCAACCATCCTGGGTTGATTTCTCCAAATATCGTGAGAGCACCAGAAAAACCCCTCTCCCAGAGGCTCCAACCACCTATGAGATACACTGCTACATTAGGAAACTTAAACAAAAGAAAGCTCCCGGAAAAGACCAAATCACGAACACAGATATTAAAAACCTACCCAACGAGGCATTACAGATGGCCATACAACTTATTCAAGCATGCTGGCAGCACAAACACTTTCCTGATGATTGGAAGACATCTGTCATCTCCTGTATCCCAAAGGCAGGCCTACCCCCATCCCTTCCCAGCAGTTATCACCCAATCAGCCTACTGCCTTCCCTCTCCAAAATCGTAGAAAAAGTCAGGAAAGCCTTTGATCAGATGTGGCATGATGGGCTCCTGGCCAAGATGTTCTGGGACGGCTTCCCAGCGGATATCATCATCTCAGAGCCTTTCTAAAAAGTAGATACTTTCAGGCCAGAGTGGATAACGCCTACTCAAGTCCCCTTCCCGTCCAAGCAGGAGTACCGCAGGGCTCAATCCTGAGCCCTACACTCTTCAACTACTATACTCACGACTACCCCTCCCAAACTGCACTCTCTACCAGTACACCGGCGTTACGGCAATCATGACACAGTACAGAAGGATGACCACTCTACTGGCAAACGTAAAAGGTGCATTAAGACAGTGTGAAGAGCGGTTCAACAAGTGGAAACTCCAGCTGAACCTAGACAAATGCAAGGTATTATTAATGTCCAAAAAGAAGGCCCCTCCGAGAAACTACAAGACCAAGCTAGAATGGGTAAGAAGCTATAAATACCTTGGCATCCTACTTGACAACAAACTAAGTTGGACTCACCACACAACTCAAGCCCTTCAAAAGGCCACCAAACCAAATTCAGCTTAATAGCACTTCTCGGAAGGAACCGTGCCCTAAGTATTGACAAACTATTGTGTATAAACAATACTTTAGACCCATACTGGGAAACCATCAGCCTAACGAACTGGAAGAAACTCCAATCCTTCCAAAATAAAATACTAAGGTTAATATCAAACAACTGCACCAGAAGAAGCAACAATACGGTCCTGCACGCAAAATACGCACTCCCTCGCCTAGGAGCCATCGTTCAAGAAAATTTGGAAAATAAAACTATTGCTGCCAAAAAAAACAACAAAAAAAAAACAACCAAATAGGCTGGTGAGAGACATTTTACGTCTCCACAAGCTACCTAGAAGGCCCTGAAAACTTCGCCTCCCCCACAAGCTTGAAAACCCCCTGCCTCCCACAGCACTGGACTCATCAAAAGATCAAGACCAAAAACAAAGAAATCGAAAACCATAAACTCCGCATTACTTAAGGTATAGTGCAAAACATTCATATTCAGGATGACTCAAAGGCGACTTCAGGCTTCTCGTCTACCTCAGTTTACTACCAGGGCCGTACCCAGAATTTTTTTTCGGGGGGGGGGGGGGCTGAGGAGGACTGGCCCAACTGGAGGGGGTCCCCCATGTAACAGATTGTCCAGTTAAGCTTTGTAACATTGTTCGCCTCCGAGATGATGTAAAATCGAAACGCATCAGGCAATAAAACACTGTTTCCGTATCACCTTGGTTGTTTTTCGTTTTCAGTTATTATATATGATACTAGTTATGGATTTCATCAACTACTTTTTGATTTTGAGTTGAATTCAATTCTCTTCCTGAGATTTTGGTTGCCACTAAGCATTTCAAAAGCTCCAGTTTTCTTTTTTGTTTGTTTTATGTGTCGCACTACATTTTCAATAATGTTTTTCAATTTTTATTTATTTATTTATTTATTTATTTATTTATTTATTTAAGCAGCATAAAATGGATGGGAAACACGATCAAGATTAGGAAGACTACAAATATATAAGGGAAGGGAAAATTCCATTACCTGGACTCGAAACAGTGAAACACATAGTCCCTGATTCGAGTCCAGGTCGCAGAATTTTACTTCCCCTTTTCTATTTGTAATCACAATATGTTTGGAGAGTTTCTTCAGTTAAATTATTATCTTCTCTTTGATTAGAGAGACTGTGATTTCGGGCCCAAAGACTGAACTTAATTATTAATATTCCACTATGTTTTTGTGGTTCACTTTCACAAACCACCCAAGTCTAGAAAACACTCTTAGAATAAATGACAATAAAACCAGAAAATAGATTAATGTATTACTCAAACCTTGAACTTTAAAGACTTTATCTATGGGTTAATTCATATCAAGTTCTGCAGATAAAGTATCTCTAGTTCAGTGCTAACTAACAGGTATTTTATCTAAGAGCAATGGACTTATTTACTGGTACTCCTTTCCGTATCCACCTAATTAATAACTTATGCTTCTTCAGCTGTCATTTTCTAGAAAACTTTTAAAAATGATATATCAAAATTAAGGGTTACAAATTTGAAGTTTTTAAGAGATTCAATACATGAAATTATAATATATATATTTACGTATTTATTATTAAAAAAAAAATCAATGAAAAGGGTTTTGATAAATAGAAATACAAAGTGGCCTTTTGGCAAAGAAAAAATTTTCCTTTGCCTCTGAACAAAATGATTACGACAAAATTATCCCTTCCATGATAATACCTCTAATCTGTTAAACTACAGTATCACATAACTTTTTTAAATGACATAGTATCAACAGTTTCAAGCTTGCCTCCTCCAACAAGCTAATAATAAATAATTAATAATCATATAAATTAAGTTAAAATCTATACATTTAGTCATCAAGCTTATTCTGAACACAATGTTTTCTGTTTATTCAGCAAATCATTTTATGAAGATTGAAATTATGATTTAAGCTTTCTCAATCATCAGTAATCATTTAATTAAAGAGAAGAAGTAAGAAAAAAAACTACTTAGTATTATTTTAATAACAGTATCTTGTAAAAATTTAAATTTTCATTATTTGAATAGCATGTTTGCATGAATGGTATATACAATAATGATTATTTGAATGAATGAATTGTATCAGCATCAAATTTTCAGCTGGGCTGCTGCCTAAAATAGAACAAAAGAGCAAAATTCAGATTCTATTAGTAAAAAATATACATGCAATGACAATTAGAAAGTAAAAAAAATATACAATTTGTGTCTACAAAGTTCGATGAATGGATGGATATCTCAAAAGCAATGTGAGGTAAAAATGTGGCCAAGCATATGTGCAGGGAGAGACTGATGGAGAGACGGTACATAGCAAGAAGCGCAAGAAACAGACACAGATTAGTCTGCTACATGCAGTCGAACTTCATGTGTGTGCGAAAACTCACATCAAATGGAAGGGCAAACAGTCAACGCTGAATTCTACAAAGCCGTTTTGCAGCGCTTACTGCCATGCATCCAACGTGTTAGCCCACAGATGTACAGGAGCGGAAAGTGGAGTCTGCTGCTTGACAACATACGCCTGCATCCATGTACGCAACTTCTTGGCCCAACGCTGTGTAACTATTATCTCACATCCACCGTACTCGCCTGATCTGGCGCCTGCAGACTTCTTTTTAGTCTCTTGGCTCAAGGGGCTCCTGAAGGGCACACGTTTTGCAGACTTACCAGACATCCGTGCGACATCTGTACTTCGATCGATCCCAAAAGAGGCCTTTGCCGACTCATTCCAGCAGCTTTTATCAATCATGTCAAAAGTGTACTGTGTCCAACAGTTGTTACTTTGAGGGTGAATAAAGGTATTTTGTTCTCATGTTTTATGCTTCCATTCACTAAACTTTTTAGACGCACCTTGTATAAAAGATATTAGTTGGTGTGGTCAAACCGTAAGATCTAGAGCCCCAAATGAAATGATCGATTAACAAAAAAAAAAAAAAAGGAGAGTACAGGTGATCCTTGGATGGGAGAAAAAAGATTCTGTTGCAATGAAAATTCTGATCTGCACTCATGCAAACCCTTATTGATGTGAAGAAACTTTTATTTTCACTTATCTTTCCTTTTCTTCTTTCTTAGAAATCTAAGCTCTCCAGCTACAAATTCTCAGAAATTACTTAATTTCCTACTTCCCCCGTTCAGGGATTATCGCCCAAATTCCCCTCTCTTAACTGATCAGGGTCTCGATCTTATAATTTGACTAGAAAACCAAGTAATCTTATTATTGGCCTTTACCACAATATCTGTATAAAGTTTAAAAGATTTTTTAGGAAAGACCTGTGATAAGGTAAATATTCTAACCAGCCCAAGGACATGTAGATAGTGTAATGCTTCCATGTCCCCAGTGGCTCAATTGGTTAAAGCAGTGTTTTCTAAAGTGGGTGTTGGGAAAAATTCTTGCGTTGGGAGGGGAGGGGGGGTCATGAAAATTCATGGAACATGTAAAACATGGGAGTCGAAAAAAAGGATTCCCCAACATGTAAAACCCTTGATTCGGGGGTCCTTTGGAATTTTTAAGTGTGAAAGGGAGGTCACAAGACAAAAGGGGCATCAGTGTGATTAGCTGAAGGTTCCTGGTTCAACTCCAGGCAGTGAATTTGTTTGGAGAGTGTTGAGAACATTACAACTAAATGATTTACACATGCAAATTCTCCAGCCATGTGGTTGACAGGGCTATGCGGTCGTGAGGAGTTATATAGGGGACATCGCTTCATCATTCTTAATCATTGTACAAATGCTAGCTGCGAGAATGCCACCAAAAATCGATAGATATTGGGAAGGATATACAACCTCTGACAATTAAGTTCGGTGAATGAGTTCACACAACAAAATGCAAAACAGATAGAGCCACATTTACTTTATTGTCCTTCGAAATAATCACCCTGGAAGGCAATACACTTTTGGAATCGGGTGTATAAGTCCTGGAAGCTCTTTGATCCATTATCCACAGTTACGTGCGCATGCTACACCTTCAACTGAAGAAACGAGCATCTGCTAAACCATTGCACGCACAAACGTGACCTGTCCGAACTTGCTTAAACAACGACTGGGCTTGTATTCACATGCATTGTTACTTGCGTAAAGCTCGCACACATTAGGGTGTGATGTCATTCACCGAACTTAATTGTCAGAGGTTGTATAAATGCACTTTCTGAAGCAAAATGGTCCTATTTCATAATTATAAAACGATGCAAATCCAGGGGTCTCACCATTTCAAAGGCAGAATCTGTAACATACTAAATAAAAAGGGAAAAACCACAATACCAGCAATGTTGGAGGAACCTGGACCCTCGAGACAACGACCCACTCCTAGCAGAACACCAAAGTTGTAGCCAAAGTCAAGCGTCTCATCTCTGCAGAAAATCCCAAAATTCAAAGGGTTGTCGCAAATAAGGTAGGGGTATCACAGTCAACAGTACACAACATAATCCACAAAAATCTCCGACTGGTTAAGCATCCGAAACCTAGTATGGGTGCATCAGGATAAGGCTGCGAGTCTTAAGTCCAAGTCAACAATCACCAGTTTGCAAACAGTAGAACAGGAGATTGGCATACATTCAATTCTGTTTGAAGACATACTGGTGAAATCTCCAGACGCATCCCCCATGGATTATTGCAGCTTTGGACTGCTGAAACGTGCCCTTGGAAGTAGACGACCCCGTACATTGGACGGTCTATGGAAATCCTGTGAAGAGGGGTGGGCACAGATAGACCTAAATTCTCTGCGGCGAAATCTTATTGAATGGAAAGTTTCGTGCACACATTTTGCCAAATTTTCCTGTTTTCCACAGGAAACCACCAAAATGTGTGCTGCAATGCAGAGCCATAGTTTGACACTGTGGGCACCAGATAGAACACATGGTGACAGGGTTTCTCATAGACTTATGATGCTTACAAATCATTTAGTTGTAACATACTCAACCCTCTGTAATTAGATTCACTTTATTTTGCATGAAAATTTGGGTTATCCAGGGAAATCCAGTGGGTATGCACGGATTTGGCTTTCAGCAAAAGTAAGCAGCGACAAAGAATTACCAACTAAATCATGCATTCAATATAAGAAAGCAAGCTCTCAAAATAAACCTGTCACCCACTCTTTTAATCATTGCATGGTAGGCATGATTGTTGATTGAGTAAAATCAACATGGCTGCCATTGATTGCTTTGAAATACAGTTCCTTCTTCAGAACTTTTCTCTTGGATCTGACATGACATATGGGACATTTTATCATAATTTAGGAGGCTAAATTATTTAATGTAGACTGCAGATAAAAGAATCTGCTTTGATTGGAGTGTGTGTCGCAAATCTACTAAGTTATATTGTCTCTCTACCGCTACACATGTTCTGCAACCTTAAATATTCGCCACCCTCCCCCCCTTATAATACATCACGAATTCCTCCCACTTAAAACAATTTAGTCGGCTCTAAATTTTATAAGCTTTTTCATATACAATTTTCCTGTACGATTATTTTAAGGACATTTTTAACAACTGCCATATTAACATTCAAAGGAAGAATTTATCATCAGAGTGGAAGAGCGCAATTTGTTTAGAGACCTTTAGCCAAAGGCAGCCAGCAAAAACCACATGCATTTGTTGTGACCAGGTGCATTCTTATCTTGAATATGGTAGTGAAAGAAAAATGAATTAGATGCAGCTCAGCCCCCCTTTCTTCCAGAACTGCTAATAAAGTTAGTTCTCAGAATTAATTTTTTAACAGTTTATGCTACACATCAAATCATTTTTTTATTAAAAAAAAAAAAAATATATTGGCTGATAAAGAACTGATATGTGCTTATTTGCAAATTCGATAACATCTTTGAAAATGAAGTTTTGCAATGAACTCTTGAGATTAAATTTTATCCAATTTTACAAAAACAATTCTATATTTGATACTACAGAAGGTGAAATTATTAAAATTTACTATTAATAAATTTATTAAAATTTTCAGTAAATTATAAAATCTTATGAAATGACCTAAACCTTTTAACAGAAATATAATTTTCAGGATCAACACAATCTAGCCAGCCTATATCAGATAGTGAAATCAACAGATATATTTTCAAAGTAACACACAAAGATTGAAGCAATGGAACATGGTTGATGCATTTCAAAGCTTTCTAGTCATATTGCTTCAATCTACTACTGTATTTACTTTACTCTTACTTAATAGCAGTAACAGGCCCAAATGCCACGTTCAGGGATCGGCACATGGTAGGGCATCAAAAAAGAAGACTTTGTAGACTAAAATATTTAAAAAAAGAGACTTTGTAGACTGAAATATTTAAAAAAAAAGAGACTTCGTAGACTTAAATATAAAATGTTTTTAGACTAAACAGCCTAAAATAACATTAATATTTATTACATTTTTTTTTTTTTCTATTTATTTAGGAAAAACTTTGTAATCATATAATTTTTCCTTTTTCCAACAATTATTCGCGACTTTTCAACTTTCTTATAACCTTTTATTTTTTAGTGGTTGCAGTCCGAAATTTCGTGTTCAACCCCCCCAAATTTTTATATCTTAATATAGGTGTTTTTTATGTCAAAATTTTTTGCACTGTACACCAATAAATTTGGTACTGTTTATGAAAATCGAAAGCATAGGATTCGAATCACTAAATAATCTGAAAAATTTAGTTTTCTCAATGTTCAGATAACAAATACTTGAACCAGTATAAATGTTTTGAAAAAAAGAAAAGATTTACTGGCATTAAGATCTGAGCAACTATAAAAAGCAAGATAATCAAATTTCAAGGTAAGGGATAGTTCATATGACCCCCCC
>JAHWFO010030245.1:37073-88229 GCA_023313115.1 Rhysida immarginata
AAAAAAAAATTGATCACATATTTATGAACATTCCCTAATTAAGATGGTCTTCTGACAGTTGCTAAGGGACATGAATGTGTTGTGAAGCTAGCTGAAACATTCAGCAGAATCTTTCTCACTTTTGCTTTTGATCTCAAAGAACTGAGTTTTCGATTTATTTTTATAACGAAAATGGTTGTAGATGCTTAAAAAAAGCGACTTTGTAGACTAAATTCCTGAAAAAGATACTTTTGGAGACAAGATCAAAAATAAGAGACTAAAAGCTAGAAAGAAGACCAAAGCCGATCCCTGCACGTTTGTAAGAGATTTAAAAAAAAAAAAATCACAAAACAAATTAAATGTTTAATCAAATGTATATTCTACCTTTTGGCATGATTCAAGTGCCAGTATTAGTTTCTGTAACTCCTCTTTGTTTAATTCTGTTGAAATAACGTTTTCTTTCCCTTCAGTTTGAAGATCCAAAGTTAAAATCAATTCTTTGATGGATGAAATTTTATCACTTCCCACAATCAACTGGAAAAGAAAAATGCTATCACTATTAATACCATCAATAAGAAATGACAACTATTGCTAAAAACTGACAGCTAAATTTATGGTCCTTATGAAATACCAATGGGAAAAAAAAAACAAAAAAAAAAAAAAAAAAAAAAACAAATAAACTATATTGATTCTAGTTTCACTATGCAAAAGTTGTTTTTCAAATGCACACCAATTTTAATTAATTAATGTCATTTTATAACGGCCATGTTATCTATTTTCGAGATGCTCAATTCCAGACAAGCATACGCATCATAATAGAATTTAAGTATAATCAAAGTCTAAATTTTTGCAAAAAGAAAATAACTATTAAATATTTAATTATGCACCTATCAACATGTTCATAGCCTCATTATTATGTATCAACTTACTGAAGTGTCAAAGCACCAAAAAAGACAAAAAATGTTTTTTTAGTCTGTAAGCTCATTTTAATGTTTCATACATATAGGGGTCCCATAAGGTAGTTTACAAACTTTATGTGCTGATCTATCAGACCATGACAAACAAGTTTTGCATAGAAAGTAGTATCCAGCCACCACTAGAGGGTGATGTTTGCAGGCATATTATTAGAGAGCAGAAAGTGGGATCATTTCAGGCAAGGGCATTGCAGGAGCAGATGTATCGATTCAGTAATGAAGACTTTGTTTATATGCACAATACGACCTCTTTTTGTTAATTAAGTCATGTTATTTTTTTTTTTTTTTTTTATGTGTCAGTCACATTGCTGTAGTACCCCACGGTTTGATTTTCAGACACAACTTCCTATGTAAAACTTGTTCATCATGCTCTGACAGACCAGCATGTAAAGTTTGTAAATGACCTTTAGGGACACCCTATACAGAAAACTGGATTTAAGGCTGTTGTGGTTAATACCATTCAATACCTCATTCTATTTTGCTTTTAATAATATTTTAATAAAAAAAAAAACTCTTGAAAGCACAAAAAAGTCAAGCTAAAGCTGTATTGATTAAGCTTTCTAGTAGGTTTCCATGGAATACAGAGTTTCTGATAAAACAAGTGAAGTTTCACCAAATGATCGATTGAAAATCAGGTTTTTCGCAGTTTTTGATTGAAAATGTAAAGTTTCACCAAACTATGGAGCTAATGGATTGAAATCATGTTTTTGGTAATTTTTGATCTAAAACGTGAAGTTTCACCAAAAGATTGATCTTCAGGGAAAAGTTTTTTTTTCTTTGCCATAAATCAATCTTTCTCAAACTTTTTTGTTTTGCGGCAGACTAAAATGTTATAAAAAATTTTCGTGGCGCACCGGAAATAATTTTTAATTCTATTCATTTTATTTTATTAGTCTAGGGTGGATATTTAATATTTCTAAATTTATTGAAGCAATTTTTAATATTTTTCGAAAAATCCCACGGCACATTAGCAAATCTCTCACGGCACACTGCTGTGCCACAGCACACAGTTTGAGAAACACTGCCATAAATACTAAAAACTGAACACAGGGTGGAAAGATCCTGAAAAAAAACTGATGTTTTGGATAGAGGCTATCCTTTGTCAAATAAAGAGGATTATCCTGAAAGTAAAACTGCAGTTTTTTTCTTTTAGGGTAATACCACCCAGTGTTCAATTTTTATTATTTATATTCCAGGATTCTTATGTCTCGTCCTCCTCCTTTTTTTTTTTTTACATCCATCAGTTCTATTTAAAATAATGGGAATTATGGCTCTTTTAATAAATCATGGCGTATGTCAATTATCACTCATTTAATTAGGTATGGGTTATTTTTCTGTCATTTATTCTTCTTTTATTTTTTTCCAACAGACAATTTTTATTAATTTTTTTTTTTTTTTTGGTTGGAAAAAAAAATATCCCTTGCCAAGATGGAATTATCCCCTGTCATATTAATTTGTTCCAATGATAAATAATTTTCAGTCAGTTATGCATAAAATGAATTACATTTGGATCCATTTCAGTTAACATATTTACTTCTTCAAACGGCATTGCTGTTGTTGATCAATAGTAAACATGACATCTTTAGATATCTTTATGGCTTAAATATTTTTTTAAATGGTTAATGCACATTAAATGGGTAAAAATTGTTTCATAGAATCAAATTGAAGTATTTTCAGAAATCTTATATGAAGTTTGATTTTAATGTGCAAAAGTTTAATTTTCTTTACTATTCCAAATACTAAGTGAAGATAAATTATAATGGCAGAATGGTACATTTGCACAGGCCTGACACCATATCACATTTAAAAGAGAAAATTCTTTTTTTCTGATGGGGGGGGGGGCCCCCTCCTTAACAGCTTAACTACTCCAAAATGGCTCTTTTCAAAGAAAGTTCATCTCAATGAGAAGAGGCCATTCTTGTCATTTTTATTATGTTTGGGTCAATGAAATGAAGGCATCTGTCATTTCTTCATTTTTAGAAAAAATATTAATTTCTCTAAAAAGGCATTAAATGTGTCAATGCATAGTTTATGAATTAATTTTTTTATTAAAAAAAAATTCCTATCTGGGGGGGGGGGTCATTAATAATTCCAAAAGGCTCATTAGAGCCAAACGAGTCCATGCATGTCGAGTTTATTAAGTTTGGTTCATTTGTTTGAATGCTACAATCATTTTTTTAATTTTTTTTTAAAAATTAATATCTCTAAAAAGACTTAATTGACAAAAAATATGCCAAGGCACAATTTAAGGTACCTTCAAAGTATGTGTAATATTTATTTGGTTCTGCTATATGCTGTTTCGGAGGAGGTAGCTGCACAAAATTGGTCATGTAAATATGTACAGATGGAATTCATTTATTTTTTTTTTTTCAAAATTTCAACATATCTTTTCGAATCATGAGTTTTTAAGTCGATTTCAGAAAAAGAATTTTTGAGTTTCAAAAACAAACATATAGGCCTGAACTCTTAGTGAGTAGTAGGCCAAAAAGAATGTCTAACAACTATTTGAGATCAACTATTTAGAAAATTAATAAAAATGCTTGACAATATATAAACTTTTTACACATTCTGTGTGTATTCAACTGTATGAGAATGCCAGAATTTGTAAACAAGTGCAAAACATTACTGATGCGAACCCAGGAATGTCCATCAAAGACATTGTCTGAGATCTCCAGGTTTCTGAGGGCACAATCCACACTGTGGTGCACAAGGATCTTCGTTATAAGTTGTATGTCCTGAGGAAAGGGCAGAACGACGACTGCATCAAGCAAAACGGTTATTAAACAAGGTAATATATTGTCAAGCATTTTTATTAATTTTCTAAATAGTTGGTCTCAAATTTTCAAAATGGGTTGTTGAATGGGAAGCTAATCAATATTCCCACAATACTATTGGTTCCGTCAAGGCTACCATTTGCCGGTTAATGGCAGACATTCAGAAGGGTCATTTAATTCAGGCATGTCAACGCTTCCGATTTCTCACTGAAACATTCACTGCGGCTAACAGCAGTTACATCGAATAAACCTTTCTCCAACCCATTCTACATCTATTACTTAATTTTATATGAATAAAATACATTGATTGGCATATATAATGTTTTATTCTCCTATCTGTATCATGTCCTCAATTATCCTATGCACCCTGTATATCAAGGTACCTGAATATTTATTTCACACAATGATGCAGAGTTATTCAGAGAGAAGCACACGATTTCAAATATTTATTTCAAACAATATAGGAAAATGGAGATGCCACAGGATAAATATTTTTGTGCAATGCAGATTATGGTAAGATGCAGAAAATTTTTTATATCAGTTGTATATTTGGTTATAATGAAGCAGCTATTTATTGAACAATGGTAGCATTGGCATTGTACATGAACAATGGATTCTCACTTAGCAAACTGCAACACACAACCCTACTTCTCTGTGGTGGTGCATTTTCCTAGAAACAAGAAACAGCACCCCTGTGTGGCATTGAATGGAAATTTTAAAACTCTGACCCTTCCTCTATCCTGAATATATCCTTTACAGTTTCTTTGAAATAAAAATTTATAATTGCTCCATCTCTTTGAATAACCCTATATTACATTCACAAATTTTTCACATACCCAGTTTGGATTAGTCTTTATTTTATTTGCTATGACAATGTTTTAAAATATCAATTTTGAAATTTCGTTTCTATTAAGCTGCCTGGCCAAAAATTAAGAAATGCCAACACTCCCAATTTGCAGATGCTGTTTATAATGGGTATCCTAAGATAGATTTGCACAGATTCTAAAGAACTCTCAAGATACATTTATTTCTTAGAATGTTACATGCATTAAAATTTTATATTACAAAAACAACATACAGGGTTGTGCATAACCTTTTGCTAGGGGTCTGGAAAATAAACAAAACTAAGTGGAATGTTCTGCGGTTGATAATCAAAAAGTACGTTTATTTCTGCTTTTATCACATCAATATATAGTGTGGCCACCACCTGCTTCTCGAACAGCACGCATCCGTTTCGGGTAGGAGCGGAGGAGTGTCTCAAACAGAGCAGTATCGTACTCCATGTCCTTCAGCACAGATGTCAGGTGTCCCACAGATGTCAGGTGGCAGTTATCATAACCTTTCTTCCAATTGTCCGTCACCCATCTATCCGATCGGTTTAACTTGTTCGCAACCCATTTGCGATTAATAAAAGACGCACCTGCTTCCATTGCCTCTCGATATGCATTTGCACGAACTCTATCCATGAAACGCTGCTCTTCACTGTCATTTATTAAACCAGCCATATTTGTTTGATACCAATAGACGCACAATGAACTACTCTCTGCCGAAGCGTCATAAGAGTGTGCTACAACGCTGCGGTTTAAGTCGCAGCCCCCTAGCAAAAGGTTATGCACAACCCCGTACATCACAAGCCATGGAAATTGCTACACTCGGCAGGAGTCTCCCATTTGCAATGAAATACCACATGCAGTACCAAAGACTCAATGCAAATAATTAATATGACTTCGCCGAAATGTCACTGCAACACGTGATATAGAGGGCACTTGGAGCCTTTACCCAAAGCTTAAGTGCCTACTCCATATAAAACTTGTGCTTTGCAGATGCTAAACAATGTATCTTTCATGCATAAAGATTAATCACTACTCATTTGTGATTTGGGTTAACAAAATTTTCAGTACGGAAAGAGGGTGTAGCGATTTCTATGGCCAACATGTACATAAATTATTTTTGAAATTTAAAAATTTAAAGGAGCATTTCTTATATCAGTTTTACAAAGGATAAAAATGTATGCAGAGATTACCTTTAACTTCCAATCAAAGTCAACCACATTCTCTTGAGAAATTGAACAAATTTTTTCCTTTGTTTGCTTATGCAATTCTTCCTTCCTTGCTAGAAAGCATGTATAGAACTGTTTTCCTAAATTACTGGCTAAATTCTGTAAATTCTGCAAAAACTAAAAATAAAATTTTTCTTAAATTGCTTTAAATGTTTTTAATTTGGATTTAAGCTTTAAAATGGAGTAGTTTAAGCAGACGTGGATGCTTATGCTATCACAACTTATGAAAGAAGTAAAAATTTATCCATTATCCATTTGGTGGTCTTCCAAAAGTTCATGTCTGCTTTTGTACAGAAAGAAAACACACTGCCATCGTAGATGATATGTCTATATAGAACGAAACTTTAATTTATAGCAATTTTGCATTTAAGAAACCTTTAAAAACCACTGCAATAACAAGTGTATGGAACAATGGTTGCTGTTATGCATTTTCATGGTGAGCTTTTCAGAAAACTTGAAGTGCAACAATAACCAGAATTAACTTTTACAAAAGTTCCCATGCTTTAGTGATATATTAGAACACTTTATTCAAGACATTAATTTTTCAATATGCCACTATATTTTATATTCCTAAAGTAAATATGTGTTTCATAGTGGCCATATAACTTCATTACCAATAATAATACAATAATTTAAATGAGAAGAGGCTAAAAAAGAAAAAAGATTTCAATCAAGAATTAAAAAAGAAAAAAAAAAAATTACTTCTTCCTCACTCCACTCATTTTTTATTGCCGCTGACAGATGACCTTCAAGTGATGTAATCAAATGTTCCCACTCAAGTCTGTTTGGTTCCTTAGTGTAAGTTGTATTGTCCTTAGTCTGCCACCCACACATGGTATCCGCCACATTATGAAACAGCTAAATATATAAACCACATACATTATCAAGTTTAGAATTACCTTTGTGACTAAGATCTTCCTTTTAAATAAATGCAAACTATGATTAACATATTAAGGAAATCTTGTCTTTGTTTCATAATTTTTTCCTTTTCCTTCATATTTATGATAAAAAAAAAAAGGAAATAACCAACCAAGATAATACTAAAATCAAATTCTGAGTCATTAAGTTTTAATTCCTCAAACAAGTTATAGCGGAAAAGTAATATAGATTATTAGAAAAAGTTATTCAGATTCTGATTTAACTGTTGTTTATATTCATTAAATGGAATTTTTAACACAAAACATTCTAACCCATCTCAGAATCAAGCCCAGACCTCAAATCCAATATAAAAGTAATCTTCGTTGTGGATGATGAATATTACAACTCTAAAAATCACTAGTTGTTTAAAATAAACTAACTTCTTCTTACTGGCATTTATCTATACTTTAGAAGCGCTGTGGGAACTTTGACGAAATGTGGTAATGGATATCTTCAAAGAAATTCATCCAATAAATTCAAGTGAAGGAATGAATGCTGTACAAGCTATTTAAAGCACGGATTCTAAGTGCAAATGATATCTGCTATGCTATGCAGGTGAAAAAGGCCCTTTTTCAAAATAAATATCTCCAGAAATCAGATTTTGTGTGTCTTTATTTCATAATACCAGTTTAAATGTAATATTTTGATATATAAAAATCAATATTAAGATAAAATGTACTAGAATTCCTGGTTCAAGTCCAGGCTGTGGAATTTTCTTTCTTATTTTCAACAATGATTTAAACATCCGAGCTGTGGAGTTTAATAAATCCTCAAAGAACATTCTTGAATTAATATTATAATAGTTTATTCTGCTTTCAATCCTCCTATGTTCCTCATTTAAGTATTTCACAACTTTAAAACAGATCTGATAATAATTAAAGCTATATTATAAGAAAATACTCGTTTTCCTTATTTACTTATACATAAGCTGCCAAAGTTCAATTAATTTCCAAGAATATCATGTTCAATGGGTTAATTTTAAGCAATCTAGTCATAAAGTTTATCATTAAATAATATCACTTCCTTTCTTAAAAGTTTCAGTTCCATTACAAACAAATCCTGGAAACAGAAGAAATATGATATCCTGGAAGAAAAGAAAACAGGAAGATGCCTCTAACTTAAAAGAATAGATAAATAATAATTTATAATTTTGTTCTTTCTTGTAGATTAAAGTTTTCCCTTCCTTCCTAATTTTTCAGTGCTAAGAGTTTTTAATTCCTTTATTAAAGGAAATGAAAAAGAAAGTAAAAAAAATAACTAATGAAATATTTCATCATGTCTTATGGATCTTTTTTACAATAATACAGAAGAGTCCACTTATAAGAGCTCCAAATATAAGAGTAGTCTGGATTTAAGAGCCATTTCTCATTTCCGAACATTCCCCCTATATTTTCAGTATTAATCCTTTAACATAGTGTCATCTGATCATATGATCACACTTTCCACTTGCATAAACAAACTCAGCCATATCATAGTATTCTTTAAAAATATGTGCCCTTTTAGGATGGATTGTTTATATGAGCACTATGTTTTTGTTTTGAGAACCATTTCTCGGGTTTTATCAAGAGTTTCAGCGTTCTGTGGACCATGGAAAAATATATTAGTACTTTTTCTGCAATGTTGAGATATTCTTGAAATGTAGATGATAGTGGGATAGTTCATAATCTGAATGGTCGGCAATTGTGAGTTGAAGCAGAAATAGTATTGATAAATGAAAATTCAATGAAGAATTTGGTGGTTATTGATGTCAAATAAGATGAAACAGGAAAATATCAAAAAAAAGAACAAGAAAAGCAAAACTTATCTGATTAGGTTGCCAGAATCTGATTATTCCGTTTATGCAAATATAACTCCCATCCAAAAATTACAAAATTTTTTAGGTCAACCAATTATAATTCTAATTATAGAAGAATCATCAATATAGAAGTAAGGTAAAGATTCAGAATTAGTCCAGAAGAATTTTGTGTACTTTTTGCCATACAGTATTTATCTGGCTATAATTTTGTTCCAAGTAAACGTTCAGAATCACTCCTGATCTGAGAAACGAATTAGGAGTAAATCTTATGAGAAGGGATAAGTTCTTAGATATTTGCAAATACATACACATATTGAAGACACCAAAATAGATCAGTCTGACAAAAGTCATTTGATATTCACAACATATTGCAAACAGCCTTAAATACGCCTTCAGAATCTGAAGTCCTTCAACTTCAAAATGTGATGTGATGACATATGTTTAAATGATAAAAATCATTTACATGTAGTTTCATCAAGCAATAAAACACGACACGAGTCCCCTAACTGCTCCAAAACCGTGTGAACACAATGCAAAATACATACTGTAATATAGGACTTTCGCGTGGACTTTTTTTTTTCCCCATTTCGTACAAAACAGTATTTTTATTTATATTATTTTTTTATTAGTAATACTTGTTGTATATTAGTATATGTTCAAAATATTTGTCAAAATTTTACCATTACTTCATCCATGGTCGGATCACATCATTTTTGCTCTCAGAATCGCCTAGCGTGATCATCATATGATATAACAATGAATAATTAATAAACAATTGATATAAAATTTTTGATGATGGTTTTCTTCATCCATTTAAACATAATTGAACAAGTTTATACAAGTTAAGTAAATTAAAAAAAAAAAATTATTTCAGGCATTTAAGGGTTAAGAGAATCTATATATTAAGAGCTCCAGATTAAAGAGCAGTCTGCTTATAACAGTGTTTTGTTTGTTTTTTTTACCCAACTGCCCTTTTAGTCCTAATATAAGAACTTTGGTTATGAACAGTTCTGTGATTGGACGCTGATCATCGAGCAACGAAGGCGCACTATCGCACACAGATTATGCATAAGATACTTCATGCATCAGATGATGGCACATCAACAATCGCTTTTACGAAATCGGTTGATTTATTGAAGGCCCCATATGCTAAAACGGGCATGGTTGCAAGTTTCTCCAACAACCATTAAAAACTGCTTTCATAAGGCAGGTTTCAGCTTAAACGATGTAGAAGATGTGGAAGAGGTTCCAATCTCTTAAGATGCAGTGAACGATTTTCAAGGACTCTCCCAAGTTGAATTTTAAGCATTTCTTGATAGTGACAAAAACCTTGCCTGCTTTGGAATCCTTTCTGGCAGTGACATTTGTGAATCAATGAAAAAAAAAAATATGAAACAGTTGAGAATGAAATACAGAAAGTGAAAATGTGAACGAACAGCCACCGGTAATATCGCATAAAGCAGCATTGGATGTTCTATCAATTATATGCCAGTTCTGGAACAAAATTGCAAAGATTGTAATGCTTTTATGGACTTGAAGAGATTATGGAAAAATGTACTTTAAATTTTTCACAGAAACTCCTTTACATACCCCAATTTCTTCAGTGTTGTCATGAATGCTTGAATGTTTCTACATTCTCTTGAGTCGTGTAACATTTGGTTTGACTCGATAAATGCCTGTTGCAAAAAATGCATTAGGACTTTTCAGACAACTTATTAGATAAAAGTTAAAAAGTAAACAAAATTGGGGAACAACTTATAATTTGATTAAAGGACAACTTCATGATCACATAAGACTTTAATTTGAAAGGTGAACTTGTTTGTTAGTATCCTAGTATATTTAAAAATTTTCATAAGTGCCTCTAAATACATAAAATATACAAACATCCCTATGCAAACGAAAATAGAAGAATCAAAAAGTAGTCGTGTCTGTATTGTTATATCGAACGTGAAAATTAGAGGCCTTCCAATACATAACAGAGTTTACATGATAAAATTATTTTCTCTATATTAATAAATTCCAATTTGTAAAAAATTATAATGCATGTAATTATAATGGAACTCAATCAGAGATCAGAAAAACAGTTTATTAACAAGTATCCAGAGTTTAATAATACATGCGATTTTATTACTATCCAAGAGACAAATTAACCCAGTTGATCATTTTATGTGAGAATGTGACGTGATTTTGTGGACTGGAATACAAAAGCAAAGAATATGGCACCACATGGAGCAAACTCTCATTTGTCAGAATGTTGCTAAATTTTTTAAAATCAAAACAGAGCTAAATGAGTGCTGTCGTGGTTTATAAGGAACAATAAAACTGTGGGATTTCTGGTCAGAATTAGTTAATGGCATGTGAACATTTTTTTCTTAAACTGAGGCATGTATACGATTTAGAATTCTGAGACCGCAAAATGAAGGATAAACCTACACTTTCTGGCCATTCTTCACCGAACACCTCTCCAAAAGCGCATGGAATCGTCTGTAAACGTCATACAAAATATAAAAGACGTTGATGCATTAGAATAGACTCATAGCAGCTACTGTAGTGAATATGAACAGATGACGCGAACTTAGTGCGGAGAAAAGAAGGATAATCATTGGAGCCCACAGATTGGACACAAATGTGGTTTGGGCATTCGATCGATGACATTTCCAAAAAATTTCAGATACATTGCTCGACAGTGAGTGATGTTATTTTGAAGTGGAAATGAGAGGGGGTTATAACATGCCAACGCAGACCCAGTAACCGACAAAATTGACAGATCGTGACTATCAATGCTTGAAATGTGTGGTGATGTCAAACTGGAAGGCTTTGTTAAAAACGTTGGCACAGGATTTTTGATCGGCATCATTTAGTGATGACAATGATCGTACATCCCTCAATGCGACCCATCAAGTTACAGTGGTGCAAGAAATGCTGCCACTGGGCTCCAGAGCAATGGAAACCGTCCTATGGAGTGATGAACCCTGCTACCAGTTGCGGCAGTCTGACAGACCTGTGTGGGTTTGGTAAATGCCCAGTGAATGATATTTACAAAACTGTGTCGTACCCACAGTAAATTCGGAGATGATGTTGTCGTGGTCTGGTCCTGCTTTTCGTGGAATGGTCTTGGTTCTCTTGTTTTAGTTCACAAAACCATGAATGCCGAAGCGTACCAAACAGTTCTGAACAATCTGTGCTACCAACATTGTGGGAACACTTTGGTAATAGCCCACACCTGTTTCAGCACAATGATGTTCCCTGTCACCCAGAAGGTTATTAACTCCTTATATGAGGAAATTTGGTGTGGGGAAACTTGACTGGCCAGCCCAATGTCTAGAACTCATGAACACCTTTGAGATGAATTAGAGCACCGGTTGAAAGCCACCCAAACAACACTACTGGGGTGTTTATCAATTTGAAGACTGAATGGAGGAAGATTGCTGCTGACACTTATCGCAAATTGGTGGAAAGTCTTCCTCAAAAGGTTGTGGATGTCATTGCAGAGAAATGCGACCCTACACGATGCTGATGTCGTGAGGGCCCGTGTAGACAGTGATACGGGGTGTGTGGTGACAAATGGCCAGATAGTGTATTTCTTATTTCTATTAAGGTGAACACACTAAGCAAAAATTTAAATTTTGGGTCAAAAAATTGAAATTTTTGAAAAGATTTTTTTTTAAATCTTTAATCCTTCTTCTGTTGATCTGTGCAGTCCATTCTTAAAAATTCATTTAATTTTATGGAAAAAAAAAAAAAAAAAAAAAAACAAATACATTTTTGGGACCCTCTTTCATCCAAGAAAGCATATAATTTCTCTGACATTGATAGAAACATTTTGAAGCAGCCATAGGCCAGTGAAAAATTGGTAGGTTGCCACAATTTTTGTTATTCTTGAAAAAAAGAGCAAGATTCCCGTTTGGAGGCTACGCAAATTCCTTCTTAACCAACGTTGCGTGTTTAAAAAAAAACAACTTATTTTCTAAGTAAATTAGGTGAAATGATATGAGTGTTTGAACTTTTGAATAATGTAAACAAATTTTTTGGCAAATGCGTATCTTTCAGCACACTATTCTCCACTTCTACTTAATAGATTTCCAAATATTTGGGCATTTTGGAAAGAGAAGAGTGTAAAGAATACAGAATGAGAAGGTCAATTCAATCCTAGTATAAAACTGTTTATCAGCCCCCTAAATCTGCTCGCAATACTAAATTTTCAAAGTGCTCAAAAAAATAAAAAAATAAAAAAAATAAAAAAATGCTCAAAAAGTACTTTTTGAAAGGATAAAATTTCACCCAATGGATCCTAGTCATATTGATCTGCTCTTTCCAATAGCATAAACAAAATTTTGTAGCTCATACAGGATGGTCGAAAAGTGTTGTGAAAATGCTAATTCGCTTATAACTTTGCAAAGAAGGAAATACATGTAGATACAGATTAATTATTGTGTAACTATAGTTTTATTGTGTCATTTATAGCTACTTAATTACTCACTTTGATTCGTTCAGGTTTGCTTAAAGTCAGTTAGTAAAAAAAAAAAAAGTTTTTTTGCTTAGCACATTACCTTAAATCTCATAGAAGGAAAAATGCTATCTCTATCTAAACGATTATTTGACGAAGTTGGATCATTTACCATTTCATTTTTTTTTCCCTCTGCTTCAACTCATACATAATTATGACCTTAAAATATCCCACCAGTGTTTCTACTACAGGCAGAATGATAAATAACTGAAATAAGTCTCCTCTCTATTTTTAAAATAAAAATAAAATTTTACAATGCTAATGCTGGAGAAGGCTTCGTGGGACTTTGGGGATGAATTTAACGTAAACAAGTCAATAATATTGAATATGAAAAATGATGGAAAAAAAATTCATAACTCATAAAAGTATATCTTAACCTGACAAAAATAACACGAAGTTTAGAAAACTCCTAGAGGAGAAAATGCTATCACTCTAAGCTGAACACAAAACAAAGGAATTGTCTAAAAATTTTCTCCAGAACTAATTAACTCCTGATTGTGGTGAGTGGTATTTAAATTTGACAATAAATAACATTTTATTAGTTTGTATTCATTTCTAATATTATATTCAACCCATTTTTCCAAAAAATTGCTACGGACAAAAATAAAAATTATTACATTACACTGTAGAGCAACCTCAGCCACACAGCTGGCCACGTATTGTCCTGCTGGAACAGTCCACCTTGGATGGTAGCCTTTAGGAGAGATAACAATGGGCCTAATCACCTCATTTGCATATCACTGATCAGTTAGACTGCCACTATGAACACTAGAGCAGTCCGAGAGTTGTGGGATGTGGTGCCTTCACACCATAACTGGTGAAGGTCCTGTGTTGCTTTGAGTCAAATGTGTATCTTGAAGCTCTTCACCCATAAACTTCTCCTCCACCACACGTGTACTCCTAGGCAGATTCAGCATAAGGAATGGACTATTTAGGATTGAAAAAAGGATAGACGAATCTAGGTTCCTGCTGCATCATATTGATGGAAGACTTAGAATATGGTGAAAAAAACATGAAGCCATGGAGAAAAACCTCACGTCTGGTGAAGACTTTGCAAGGTGGTGCAGTTTAAATAATGGGATGGGAACATTTTCTTGGCAATGATTTGGGTCCTCTAATATCTGGTCGTTTGAACACTGTTGCAGATCAAGTTCACCCCTTCATGCTCACACTTCATCCTCATGCAGATGGTTCCATCCAGCAGAATAATGCACCAGCACACAGAGCTAGAATCATTATGGACTGGTGCCAGAAACATGACAGTGAGTTCTCCTTGATGCAGTGGCAGGCTCAGTCCCCAGATCCCAAACCTATTGAACATCTTTGGCATGAGCTGGAAAAGACCGTTCGCTCCTTGCATACACCTCCATTGAATTGCGTGAAGTTCTCACATCTCACATTGCCAACATTCCTGCTGAACAATTTCAGCATCTCATTGAATCCATGCTCAAATGAATACAGGTAGTTCTGAAGGCTAATGGAGGTTCAACACGCTACAAGATGTACCAAATAAAGTGGCAGCTCAGTGTACACTGAAGTCATCCACTCGCTTCCTACATGCCGGCATCAGTGTATCAATATCAATGGAGATTATGTTTATGCGTCATTTACACATTAACTATAAGTCAAATATTCTGTACTTAAAATATTTGTTATATATAGCCTTAGTCTCCTTTTCATTTGGGCACACCATATACACTATGTGATCAAATGTTCAGGGACACCCCTCAAAAATCATGGAATGTGCCAAATGTTCATGACAATGACATGCAAATTATTTAAATAGCATCACACACCTTCAGACACATATCTGCTTCGAATTATTAAGGTATGGGTCGTTCAAAAGAGCTTGGCGACTTCCAATGTGAAACCATCATAAGATGCCATTTGTGCAACAAGTGACTCCTTGAGATTTCCACCATTCTACAAATACCCCATACAACCACAGGTAATGTGATTGCAAAGTGGAACATCCAGGGAGCAACAACAGTGCAACTACGAATTGGCAGATCCAAGAAACTGACAGAGATCATAGAGTGCTTGCATGTGTGATCCGGAGCAATCGAAGGTCTTCTGCTAGCACAATCACCATTCGTCGGGAACTCCATTCCCTGGGTTTCCACGGCCGTGCTGCTGCTCACAAGCCCTTCATCACTGAGAACAATTCCAGGCGATGTTCGGAATTGTGTAAAACTCGCAAAAACTGAAGCATGGAACAGTGGAAACGGTCCCATGGACTGATGAATCACGATACACACTGGCAATAAGATGGACAAGTTAGGTTTGGCAGAGGTCTGAGAATTTTTCCTACACGAGTGTGGTGTGCCATGTAAAATTTGGAGGATCATGGTATGGGACTCTTTTTCATGGTTTGGACTAGGCCAGCTTGTTTCTGTTAAAGGAATGATGAAGCATCGAGACAGTTAATATAAATTCGGGTGTTAAACATTTGTACTCTGACTCTCAAACCACTGATTGTCCAAGTGTCTTGCTGAAGAAGCTAACGTATTCAGCGAAATGTACATACAGGTTAGAATTAAACTATTTTTGTGGATTTGTGTTTTCTTTCTCCTCTTTATTAGTTTTTCAGTGAACCATTGTCCACAGTTCTGGCATCCCATGTGTATTTGACCAGGTTTAACCTTTCCTGAGGGCATTCACCAAGATCTGGTAGGCAGTCTGGCTCGAATTCTTAGCGAGTCCGGCTTCCTGTAGGTATTCTTGGTCCTTTTGGGTTTTGGTGCAAAATTCCCTCGTAGGAATAGGCACTTAGGTAATCTTTGGATTCACTATTGATTAACCTACCCTACCCTATAAGACATAAAGCTTGCAACACACAAATGCTGGTGTCTCTAAACTTTAGTGTACTTGGGGTACTGAAACTCCCAGCCATAATACGCTATTATTGAAACCTTCGCAATTAACACTTGCTAGAAAACCTTGTTCCTTTATTTCTGTGTTTTTTCCTAACGGCACCACTGTCACATTACGGCTGCTACGAGGGTGAATCAAAAAATAAGTTACACTTTGAAACAGTAAAAACGGGCGTAAGTTAAGATCCCATAAACGCATTCTGAGGAAACATGCACCGTTTATTTCACTTTTCTACACAATCACCCAACAATTGTAAACACTTGTCTGAACGTGAAATTAACTTTTCCATGCCACTGCAGTAAAAATCCGCTCCAACGTTTCTCAACCATGTCGAGAGCACACTCCCATAAGAAATACTAAGCGTTTTGGCAATTTCTTTAATTCTGGTTCGTCGATTGTCCAGATTCATCTCATTAACGCGGGCAATATGCTCAGGAGTGTTGGACGTGGAGTTCTTCCTGAACGGTATTCGTCCGTCAAATCTGAGTAAACCCATTTTCGAACTGCTGGCACCACTTCACAATTGCAGGACGAGAAATCACATTGTCCCCATAGACATGAAAATTTCCTTATGGATTTCAATGTAATTTAAGCCTATTACCCACAAAAAAACGGATTGTTCCGTGAATCTCCAACTTGGAATGTACAACCAGTTGCTGCGCCATAACAACAATACTCTTGTGTATGCAGTAAACGCGTGAACACGTGGGATCATGCCACGCTGCATTTATAGACATACAGGCAACATCCTCTTACTTTTTGATTCACCCTTGTACACAACAATACAACTATCTGAGGAAACCGTATCTGAACACAAGAAGTTATGGGAAAAAAAATATATTTCATTATGTTTTATTAATAAATGTGTTCTTCTTGATTTCTTTCCTCTGCATTAACGTTAACTTCTCAAAAGTAAAAGCACTTGCGGTACCGATTCCTGGAAAAAATTTTTAATAAAGTCTTATCAATGATAATCACGGCGTTGCTTTTTTTTTCAAGTTTTATCAACATTAAGTGATTATAATTTGCTAAGATAACAGATTTCAATAAAGTGAGGTAATGCAGTATGTCATTCAGTTCACATATAATTTTTCACACAAAATTTCATGTAATAGCTATAAACAGATGTGATTACTGTTTCTTTGTTGTCATGTTATTAAAGGAATGGATGAGATTATTAATTATCGAAATGTCATTACTCTTTACAAAAATAAAAAAAATAAAAATGACATGCAACTCAAATACGATAACTCTTAAACACGATGATGGAACGCTAGTGGTTCAAACCAAATCCTTAATTTTCTTGATATATAATAACACTAATAATTAGGTATAGTAAACTGAACTATTACCCGAATAGCAATCTCTTCAGGCAACTTTTCTAACAGTGAGCAATCAACCTGAGAAAACTTGCTCGCTTCATCCATCGCTCGCTCTGTCAATAGTGCATTGTAAATTTAAAAAAAAAATTAAAAAACACAATCCTTATCAGCAAATGTCACTTTATCTCGTTTATTATTGACGTATGCAGCTTTCCATTTAATTTCTCCACCTTTCGATTATCGCTTTGGTTACTAGGTAGGGACAAAAAAATCGGTACATGCGAGAGACGCCCCGTCTATCATCGCAAATGGAGGAACTCAAGCCGAGAACGATGATGACATCATAACTTCCTGTCCTTCTTTCCGCCAATCAGCGAAGAGATAGAGGCGCGAGCATTTTAGGCCAAGAACCCGGACACGTACGTCGGATTACGGGCGCAATGTTGTGTTGGACTTGGTAGGGCTTGGTTGGCTAACGTTACCGGAGACTGCCTCCAGGGAGAAAAAAGAAAACGGAAAGTATGTTGACAGCTCGATCGTAATGTTTGATGAGGATAGGAATATGCTCGTGGTTGTCAATAAGCTCTTTGAATGCTAGGAAAATATTTCAATATGCGTGATACCGTTTGGTTAAATACGATGCACGTTAGTTGAAAAAGAAAGGAAAGGTAAGTTCTGATTACAAGTTGTTTTCCCTGCCCTCCCCCTCCTTCGCCGTAAACACAGTTTAATTAAATCGAACTGAGTATTGATTCAAATTGACCGACGGAGGCAATGAAATCATCATCATCGGACGGGAAATCCGTATATGCAAATTCATTGATGGTTATTATTATTATTATTCTAGAGCTAACGGTTTAATTTAACTGTGTTTATTATAGCATAGCCTACTCGCTTGTTTCCATACCACACCTGAGATCAAGATGATTTTAAAACTGAAATTCTTACGATCTTTTTAATAGCTGGGAAGATTTATTGGATCATTTATTTAAAAAAAAAAAAAAAAAATCTCAATAATATGTAGATTCCGTTGTTATGAGTGTACCTCGAAATGTTTACGTTACGAATGCTGCCAAGGTGCAATATCTGAGTTTTCCAGTTGAATTTAGAATGAAAAAAAATGAATATGAGAAAAATGGTATCAAGGACAAACCACAAGTTCCTAAATTCCAGTTTGTTTGGACGTTGGCTAACCTATATTCAAGATTACTAAAATCGATATTCATTGAGCGATAAAGGAAGGGAGGATGGACAGATCACGGAAAGAATTAAACGTTTAATTATGGTAGGTTAACAAAATTAATTATAACAACTTTAATTCTAACAACAACACGATAATGGTAGTGAACGAGCTTCGCTGCTTTTGCTCCGATCAAATATTGATGACCAACGAACGCTCGACGTTATCTCGAATAAAGAGTTTTCGTTTTAAAAGATTGTTTTTCTGACTCTTTCCAAACAAGGAATTGAATTTTGATTTTCGAGAAATGCAATCAATTACTCTTCGATTTTTTTTAATTCATTATTAAATGCATGAGAATTCATGCTCAGATTTTTTTTTGTTTTAATTTTGTAATGTTTGAATGAAATCATTAACAATGCATTTATGTATTATTATTATTATTATTATTATTATTATTATTATTATTATTATGATAATAATAAATACATGAGTAAGGCATATTGATTAAAATTCATTCCCTTGAGAAAGTAATAATT
Source organism: Rhysida immarginata (assembly GCA_023313115.1). NCBI lineage: Eukaryota > Metazoa > Arthropoda > Chilopoda > Scolopendromorpha > Scolopendridae > Rhysida > Rhysida immarginata. The sequence goes on from JAHWFO010030245.1 coordinate 55,995, forward strand.
TGGTTTAGTTTATGGGCACATAATGTTCTAGGTCATTTAAGCCCTTTCATATAATTCATATCTTAGCACATGACAAATATAAAATCCATAGGGACCTGAGGTTCCACGTTGCACTAAATGCTTAAGAAATGGTAGTCAAGGTCTGATTAGGAAACTAATAAATGTCCAGATCAGCTCCGTTATTGAAAGGAGTAAAGCAAAATAAACAATAAAAAGAGACATACGCTCCAGACATTGCAGTATGATAAGAATTTTGGTATATGTGTATTTTAGTATACAGTCGAACCCAAATAACTCAAACTCTGATAACTCAAATTCCCAGTTAACTCAAACGATATTCTAAATCCCATCCCCCAGAGCATCTAATTCAATAGAAAACTCACTCATTAACTCAAACAAATTTTTTAATAAATCCCTGATAACTCAAAGAAATTTGGGTTTTAGTGAATAGGAATTCTTAAATTTAAAGGTAAACTCCACGAAAAGAATTGACTTTATTTTTTTGCATCATAACATTAATCCAGGTTAATAGAGTATTTATCATTCAAAATTTTTCGATTTTTCATAATATTTTATTAAGAAAAATGCCTTGGAAAATTGAAAATTTGCGTGGGATCTTCCATTCTTTCTCCACAGAACACGGCGGAACAAGCTGTCATTTCCTGCTGCAAGAATCTCGGGGAATTTTGTCGTTTAGAACGATTCTACATATTGTAAGATTTTGCTAACCTGTTTTATGTCGGAATGCCTTCAATTTGTTCTGTTTGGATTTGTAAATAGACAGTCGGATAGAAATTTCACGTTTCATAGATTTCCAGAATCAGAATTGATTAAAAAACAGTGGATTAGTTTTTGACAGCGAGCTAACTGGTATCCATCTCCAAACAGCATTGTGTGCTCATGTTGAAGCGTCTTGCTTTGTCCACGCATCTGCCGTTTTAAATTCAGTATCAATTCAAACAAGAAATTTGCTGAAACTAGACCACATATAAGGTGGAACTAGATGCTCTTCCAACTCTAAACGGGCCTGGCGTTCTTCAAGAACAACGGCCGCAACAGCAGTCGTTAAACGCTGAAGGAATGAGGAGGTAAGCCTATCTGCTGTGTAAGGCACACGCCGCCCTAATGTGCACACGCCGACACGGCAAGCAGAAGATCCCGTTTCACGGTTTAATGCATAGGGCTGTATATCGCAGAACTTGCAGTAGCATTTAATTCTGTTAACAGCCCTTATATATCGCTGTCACTGTTATCAACATCGTAGTCATCACTACCGGTCTTGTGTCATATTCATAGTCCATTGCGATGCCCAACTGACAACTAACCTATAGCGTCCAATGTGTGACATCACGAATTCTAAACGCCTTCGCACTTCTGAGCAAATTGTGATGTAACAGTTGCCAAACCATGGCGCCAGTGTCTATCGCAGGGGGAGGGGAAAAAATGAAAGTTTTTTAATATATTTTAACAATTTTGAGTACGAATTGAAAATTTTTATACATGCTACGTTGTTATTGAGACTTTCATCTTTCATTTTAAACAAAGTTGTTTTGGGTGTGGAGTTTACCTTTAAGCAAAACCTGTCTTAAAAAAACAAGCTTTGCCTGTTGAAGCTTTATTTTCTTTTTCAACTTTAATTTTTACGTACACATGATGCAGGAATCTTTCACAGTCGCTGCCAGCCATTGTGAAAATCAAAACATAGCGCGAACACAAAATTGCGAATCGAACTTGTTGATTGCGATCATTTAATGGAAGAATATATAGACGTAGTAAATGATGACGATTGCACGTTCATTTTTAGAGGAAGTGTTCATATTGACCATAAAGTTCATTGCATGAATGATCGCCAACGAGATTTTAGAAGCAGTTGTACACTTCCGATTGGCTGCCGCCATTTTGGTTTCGAAACTTCACTATCTCATTTCTTTTTTCGATGTAAAAGTAACAGAAATTCGAGAAAAAAGTGAATTCTCTGTAAAGTTTCAAATATAAAACACTTATGCATATACAGTGTGCTCCTTCTATATAAGGGGACTCACATAATGCCAATTTTATAAGTGCAAATCCATATAACAAAGTTATAAATTAGCATTATGTAGAGTGCCATTATATAGAGAGAGCACTATATCATAAATGTCATCAGATGAAAAATAAATGGACAAAAATTGCCAAGAGATGCCTTTAGAAAATTTTTACAAACCGGAAGCCATGCCAAAACAGCATCGGAATTGATTTCGTGTTGGAACGGACCATATTTTACTGGGTTCTTACTGTATTTGTATATGGATCTCATAAAAAAACTAATCAAATTCATAGATATATTTGAGTATCATGTAATCTTTGCATTGATCATGTAGCCTCGTTTTCGATTTACTGGTAACTCCAAAACCTGATATGTCAAAATTTGTATGTGGTCTGCTGACGATTATGAGTTATCCAGGTATCATTGTTAAACTCAGGGTGGTCAGACAGTATCATTGTTAAATTCTTGCTGTTGGAAGAATTTTAATTATTGCAATATTTTTTTGGTTTAATAATCTGTAGATAGCAAAGACCTTTTTTTCTTCATTAAAATGTAGTGTCCCTATCCTGGTTTATCAAAAAAACATCGTGATAATTGAATAACAGAACCTAAGGAAGAAATAGGGTTTCGTCCAAAGACCCCCAAGCTGCCTTCCAGCTTACCCAAATTTACCGCTAAATAAATTTAAACACACGTAATGATATTTAATTTTAAGCATTTAATGTGTATACTATATTTAATGATTTATTATTTATTAATTTAATATTTCAGTAAAATTTTATACGCAATATATATAAAATGATCAGTAAATGATAAAAATTACTGTGGAAAAATACTCAGTAGCGTAGTGAGGGTAAAAGGCGCCCAGGGTATGGTAAATTCATTGTTTTACCCCATGTTATCATATTTCATCATCACGGCCTCCCTCCTCCTCCCCAAGGTATTAAGACTGGCGTCCGGGGCATCATGCTTCTCCTGCCTCTTTGTCGCTACGCCGCTGAAAGTACGTATCATCACATTTTCAGGCTTGCTTGATTAGCTCCTCCACACAGGGTCTTGCTTCCTTGCTGTCACAGTCATTAAGTATCACTTGCGGGTCATAACATTGGGGTTTCCTTTCATTATCTGATAATATGAATAAAATTTCTGATCCCCTGAGATTTGTATTAATGAGTTCAACTGTAATTCTATAAATTTGTTTGCCAGGTTTACTATTGTGACCGTTTGCAGACACGTGATAACACGGATCAATCCGTGAAAAGCATGACAAGGGTCACAATCAAGGGTACCGTGATAACCTGGATCAGTGATAAACGAAACTGTGATAAACGAGGATAGATATAACATGGTTTTTACATATGAGAAGTAAAATTGTGTACTAGGACATAAAATTAGGGTATATGATGACTTATCTGATTTCTGAAATTTTTATATTTTTATTTTTTTTTATTTATTTCATTTCAAAATTCAATTCAATTCAATTCAAATGCACATGTAGACAAATAAATTATCTTCCTGAAATAAATACACCTTATTAAATTCACATAATTTTCGAAAGGCCAACTTCTACAATACGAATCTGACAGAGTACTTTCAATGGAAATATTATTGTACTTTTAGGTAAGGGGTTTTTATGTGTATTTCATTTCCAAAAAAAAAAAGACACCATTTTCAAATATGGAAGTCAACTTTGAAATATGCAAGGGGAACCCCTATTTTTAATGGTATTTTCAGATTTTACACAGATTTGAGAAATGATTATTCTTGGTGTTCTTTCAATTGATCCAACCACATAGGAGGCAGAGGCAGTGAAAGTGCGGTGTGTTTGGATTTAAAGAAAAGGCAAAAAATAGAAATTCTTCCTAAACACAATGAATTTTGCAGAGGGTTGTTAGGGGTCTATGGAACAAGTTACAGAGGGCCAGAAAAGTGGAAAATCCCTTTCACCACCATCGAGTGTGTTCATTCTTTTAACCATGCATCGCAGTTTCCACTGCAGGGGCCTGGAACGTAACCATTGTTATTGATACCCTTTCCAAGGATCCTCCACTGTTCGCAGTTGTCTCTCTCCGAGAACTCGTTTAAGTAGGCCAAAGCCACAAAAATTCATAGGCAACTTGACAGGTATGTTGCTGAATGGAATGGAGTGGATTCCAGTATCTTCTTGCATGCTTTCCACGAACAAGCGAGTTGACATGGCGGTGTGATTTGAAACCTTGTCTTGGTGCAGCGATACCTCGTTTACCTCTGCACTGTACAAATTAGGGATGTCACAGATAAATATGGGGGTTAGAACATTAGTTGGATAGTGCATGGCCTTTGCACAACTCTGTGTAAATTAACTTACCATTGTAGCTGTATCCAGCTTCAATAATGAAATCTTTTGAAAATGCATTCATGGTAGAACCCCTTGGCAGAAAAAATGGCTCAGCTCTTGTTATAGTTACTTAAATAAACATACGCCTCTTCTTGTATGACCTCTTATTACCACTTTTCATCTGCCAGGTATTGTTCATACAGTTTACAGCAGTTGGTCTATCACTCTTGTACATGGCAACAACTTAAGAACGTGGCTCTTGTGTCACTTCTCCAGTTGATATTTGTGTTTACCTCGTACACATATGTCCCTACCTTCCGTGCAGTAGCCTGTTGCTTTGGTGGGTTACATCCGGCTACGAGAGTCCGAACTTTCCAGACGATGTCAGGAGTATGGCTAGTGGATGGTCTCGAATTGGCCTGCATTTTACCCTTAGGAATGGTGCCACTTGTTGTTTTTGCTAATGTTATTCAGTATGCTTAATATCCCTTTCTTGGAAACTATGACGTCTTGCTTCTTGCATGCTTTTCTAATTTCAAAATACCTGATTTTGACTCTAATACCTGTCAGTTTTCGGTGGCATAAACTCAATGTTTTTAGTTCACTGTTTGAATACTAACTATTTTAATACCTGCCCTAAAAATATTCCACATGATAGCTCAGGTGAAATGAACGTGCATGGCACTTTTAAATAAGCTAATTGTTACTATAGATCCATAACAATCCTCTGTAAAATAGATAGCAGTGTTTTTATTTGAACATAACATTTTTATAGTAATGCAAAATAATGGTTGTACATTAAATGTCGTCATAATAAATGTTCAAACACGTGTCTTATGCACATCTATAAGCAATGTTGCCGGGACCTTTCTGAATGCAGTATCCCTCCTCAAACTATCAAACCAACCAAATGTTTACTTTTTTTTTATAGCTGTAACCTCAACCTTGGTGTTGTTTAAATTGATCAATCGTTTTTATTTATTATTATTATTTTTTTTTTGCCTTTTCTCTAAATCCAAACATATCACACTTTCAGAAAATATTTATATTTATTCGTGGACCTATATGCAACGTTTAATCTGCAACCACAGAATACATTAGCTATTCCAGTGATAGGTGGGTTGTTCAGCTGCCGTCAATGGGAGGTCTGTTCAAAAAGTTCCAGGACAGTTTGAATTGCACGGTAAATTCTAGTGCAAAGGAATTTCCAGTAGAGGGCATTTGAAACCTTTATATCTCTTGGATAAACTCTCTTTTTCGGTTTGTTGATATCTGTTTAAGTTCCCAGTTACGATAGTTTTGCCATAAGGTGTCTTTTCACTCGTGGCAATTTTCCACAATGAACCACCTTAATGAACAGTTTTCTTGCGTGAAATACTGTTTCAAACTTGGCAAAAACGTGACGGAAACGTTTGAGATGTTGAAAACTGCTTTGGCGATGATGTGATCGGTGTTTTGAGTGGTACTCCCGCTTCAAAAGTGATCAGGCCTCCATTGAAGATGATTGTCGAAGTGGAAGGCCATCAACATAACTGATGATGATCATGTCAATCAGGTGAGATCTCTTATGCGTGCAAATCAAGGACTGACAGTCATAGAAGTAGCAGAGGAGTGGGTTCGTGTCGCAACATTTTGATCGAAAAATTAGGGATGAGTCGTGTTTCTGCGACAGCAGACCAGAAGGAACATCGCCTCATGGTCTGTCAAGATCTCCTTGAGCGTGCCACTGAAGATGACTCTTTCCTGGATAGGGTGAGTACTAGTGATGAAAACCAGAACATCACCGAGACCGAAAAAAGCCCGACAAGTTCGATCAAACGTGAAGGTCAAGTTTTTTTTGACAGCCGAAGTGTGGTTCACCAAGAATTTCTACCTGAAGGTCAAATAGTCGACCAACACTACTACCTGGAAAAGCTGAAACGCCTCTGTTAAAAAATCAGGAGGAAATGACCTGAAATTGGGAGGGAAAATTCGTGGTTTCTCCAACACGACAACGCCCCAGCATGATACCCGAAATTCAATCGCTGTTCTTCCCCAACCGCCTTATTCATCTGATTTGGCCTTTGCCGAGTTTTTCCTGTTCCCCAAACTGAAGAGGCCACTCAAAGGAAAGAGATTTGAGACGATAAATGCCATAAAGGAAAATTTGATGTGGAGTAAGTCGTAAGCGTTCACAATAAATTTTTAAAAAATCAGTCCTGGAACTTTTTGAACAGCCCTCATAGTTATAATACTTTGAAATCAGGTATGGACGTTCAAATCACCCAGCACTATTGAGCAGGTCAAGGAAGCCAATAAGAGCATAAGTCTGCTCCCGGTGATGTAGTTAAGAGCATAATTCTGTTTACACTTGCCATTTTATAGGTATTACTAATGTTTTCCAAATGACTCTGGTATTCCCTGTTTCAAATGCAAAAGTTGAGAGATGCTTTTCTGCTTTGGGCAGGGTAAAGAATAATTGGATGAACAGTCTTGGATTAGAGTTGTTAGAATATCTTTTGAGTATTACACTGTCCAAAGATTTTCCTGTAGATAAAAGCTGTAGAAAAGTTTTTTAGTAAATGCAACCATCATTCAAATGTGCGGCTTTATGGCCTGCAGAGACACTCAACTTAATTGTAATATTTAACAAATGCATTTGAAGTTAACGTATCAGTGCTATACAAGTTCAATTTTGTATTGCAATGACTGCTATGCAAAATTTTACAACAAATCGAGCCCTGCTTTATTATCTAAAAATTTTTAGATCTTACCTTAAAGGTACCCAAAAGAGCTGGTGATAATTTATTCATCTTTTCAATTTTATTTTTTCTTCCAAAACCAGGTCACAGTGACCCAAGGTGCGTAGTTATGTAAAAATTTAATGCAAGTAATTAAGAGCTAGTATAAAATTTAAAAAGATAACTGGGCATTAGCCAAATACATTATAGTAGTGGCATTGCTCCTGAAATTTTAATTTGTTGTTCCTTTAAAAAATTTCAAATGTAATATACTGATGAATTTCCAAGTGGCTTTTATGCTGGTCATCTATGTAATGAAATATTAATTAATATTATTATTTTATCAGGTTGGTGCAAAATTAATGAACGATTTGTAGTGACTACTTTAAAATGCAATAACTCATTTCAAACAACACTTTATTAATTGGAGTAACATCCAGCAGAGTCAACATACTCTGGAAGAAACACAAGCATATTTACTCTGGTGGCATAAAATTCTGGACCACTGGAAGTGACAAACTCGTTGAAGGCAGTTTTTGCATCGTCGTTTTTTGAAGCATCTCCCATGCAGAAAATTTTCAAAATGCTTGAAAAAGTGGCAGCCAGTTGGCGAAAGATCAGGAGTTTCTTAGCCAAGTTCATTCAACTTGTGTCGGGTGACCATTGCGACATGCAGCTGAGCGCTGCCATGAAGCAAGCTGGGGGGCCTTTCCGATTGACTAATGCTGGTTGTTATTGTTGAAGTTTCTGGTGCATGTCTTCGATTTGTTGAACGTATGACCGGGCAGTAATGGTTTCTTTCACTCTGATTCTTGAAGTTGTGATGAATGAGTCTGGTTGCACACCACCAGTCAGTCACCATACGTAGCCTTCTTTTAGTGCAACTTTGACTTTGGGAAATGTTGAGGAGCCTCTTTATAGTCCAATCACACTGAGTGGATTGTCAGCTGTCCTGCAACATCCATTTCTCATCAGTGTCACAATGCGATCAAGAAATGAGTTGTTCTTTTTGTGCAAAAGAAGTCTGGAACAGACGTCAAAACTTCGATTTATTTATTTTCAACTTCATTCAGATCTTTTCATCTTTCCAATTTGCTTCAAGTGGCGGACGACTGTGGAATGGTCTACCTTGAGCTCTTCAGCAACTTCTCGTGTGGATTTACATGGGTTGGCTTTGATTAATGTCTTCAATTGGTTGTCGTCAACTTTTGATGGATGACAGCGACCATCCTCAGTTTCTCAAGGGTCTGTTTTGCTGCCACGGAATTTTTCAAACCATCTGCGTGTTGCACGTTGAGAAATTGTCCCTTTGCTTTGGTGACATTTCGAGTTGCTTCATAGCTTTATGGCTAAGTTTGAACTCCTGCAATAAAATGATGTGTATCTCTTGTGTAGACAGCATTTGCAAAATCGATCTATTCTTTCACAACGTAAGGCGTTTGAACAAGTTATAGCATTAGCTTAAAAAGAAGGACTACAGCTTTAAAATGTTGTGTCACATGGCTATGTTAGTTGAGAAATAATTTGCATATTGACTCACCTACATCTACAAAATGCAATCGGCCATTAATTTTGCATCAACCTAATATTTAAATAGGTATATTCGTAGTTAGATTCTGAATAATAAGTTGTTAATCTTTTCATTTTCAGATGAAGTTAAAATGGTTGAACAGAATACTTCTTTTTTTGTAAAATCTGGGACTGTGAATTTGGCAAGAAACACACCGTCATCACCTTTTGAGAAATTTTTTTTCTGGAAAAGGAAACCGAAGAATAATAATGCCAACGTCAGGACAGTGTTTCCAAATCACCTAGTGCCAGAGAACTCGCCAGTAGATCAACATCCTAATTATGGATATTTAGGAAATCGAATTCGAACTACCAAATATACGTTTTTATCGTTTCTTCCAAAAAACTTGTTCGAGCAATTCCACCGATTTGCCAATTTATATTTTTTATTAATTGTGTTATTAAATTGGATACCACAAATCAATGCATTTGGTAAAGAAATTGCCATGATTCCTGTGATATTTGTGCTAGGAGTAACAGCAGTAAAGGATATATTTGAAGACAGAAGACGGCACATTTCAGACAAGAGGATTAACAATTCCACGTGTAGAATATATAATAGGTAAATCAACTTTTTTATATTGATGTACTTTTAAAGTTTCTAAATAAGCGTGGCATGGATTAAAGTTGATAAAATATCTATGTAATAATAATTGTAATTTAGCTTATTGAATATCTGTTATTTCACAATATCAATGAGGGTAAATTTAATTGGGAATTATCAGGGAAATATGATAGCCATATGGAAACCTGATAAAAATGTTAATGTTTACCATGCGTAAGGCGATTTGTGTATAAGTCTACCCCCAATTTTGACCCCAAAAATTGGAATAACAGCATGACTCGAGCCTCAAGTCGAGGCAAAAAAAATTTTTATAAACACTTGAGAGGAAAAAAAATTTATTAAACAACACAACTATTAAAATCAGTTTGTGTGTAATTCAAGAAGATTAAGAAATTTTTGATGTGGGGAAACCATAAAACATTGCTTCTTCTTCATCTGACTCTCCAAAAAATTATGAAAATTTTCATTCTCATACTTTCATCCACATTGTTTTCAGTCTCATTTTCATTGGCCTCATACTTTCATTAATTTTATTTTTTGAAACGATACAGTAAATATATATGGTATGTAATAATAGATATTTATTGTAACTGTATTAGCTTTCTTTATAAAACATTCTTGGATGATTTTTCAAGATGCACACAGTGGCAGTTTACCAAGATCGCCGCCATCTTATTTTCGTGATTCGACTTATGCATTTGCTTTTTACAATGGAAAATTGAGGAAAAAGACCTGAAATAATGCAGTGATCAACTTATATTGTATATGCTTATACAGGGTGTAAATGGATGACGTTTCACAAATTTAAGGATATGTAGAGGATAAAATTCTGAGCAAAAAAGTCTAGTCGCGTTTTTCAATCTGTGGCTCCATTAAAAAGTCCCTGTATAATGCGCTGTAAAGTACCTGGTGTTTCAAAGGCTATGACCAACTTGTTAGTTGAATAACTCGTCAACAAGTGGAGCTAGTGCCATGAAAGTTTGTACACATATGCAGGAGGTCAAAGGAAATGGATTAGGCTTATTTTCAACGAATACAGTACTGCAGTTGTTTATGCCGAAATGTCTCTATATTCAGTTGGAAGAGCGTATTTTTTTTGGTCAAGACTTTTTATCATTGTGACCAGAGCCCTGCCGAAACACTCAGAAAGTGGTCTAGTCCCTTTAATTTCCTTTAGTCTCAAGTGTTGATCCTGAAAGTTTGAAATTAGGATCTTTTTCCATTCAAATGTTATTCGCCTTTTTCTTTGGTCTATACCCTGTGAAACAACTGCAGTACTGTATTCATTGAAAATAAGCCTAATCCATTTCCTTTGACTCCCTGCATGTGTACAAACTTTCACAGCGCTAGCTCCACATGTTGACGAGTTATTCAATTAACAAGTTGGTCATAGCCTATGAAAATACCCAGTACTGTCGGCACGCCACGATAAGACCGCTGCATTGCTTAATATGCTCGTATGGTGTCACTGCATTTGCAGATGAATCTATTCAGTGTTGGGGGGAAAACAGCCAGACAGGTTGTTTCATCGATGTAAACAATTGGACGATTTTCTTCTTTTATTTTTTCATATTTCTCAGGTGTCTACCTCTCTATGCAAACGTTTTCATTTGTTTGGAAACACGGCCAAAACTCATTTATGTGTAACTTGATTTTAGCGCTTTTCCTCCCTTCATAACTATAGAATGATCTGCATCTACAGTGACAGCAAACGAGCATATTAAGCAACTCAGCGGTCTTCTCGTGGCGTGCGGACAGTATATTAAAATTTACACGTTAGTGCTATGCAAGAGAATTGATGTTCAAAAAATTTCAATTTCAAATTTTTTGATGTTCTTCTTCAATCTTCGATGTTCCATTTTGAATTCATTATTTAGTGAACAACTGTTTAGATTAATGTATAGATGTATTGCAATGAAAAAAACACAAAAACGCACTGGTTTCGTTTGACACCTCCCCCCTTCATACTTTCTCTGCATTTATTACTGGATTATCATCTGTTGATTTTTATATGCTGATTTTCATAATACAGTTATGATTTTTTAACTCTTTGTTTTTGGGATAAAGTGCAGAATGCTAAACTTTCATCAAAAATTTCTGCAGCTATATCAATAATATGGCTGCCGCAGTATTTTAAAGACTTCTCATTATGCTGCAAAAAGTGGATAATTTTATCTTATTTGGAATTTATTTAAGCAGTGGAAGAAATAATAAATGAATTCTAAACGGATTAACAAATTATTTAGTTTTTTGTAAACTCCACTTGCAAAAGAGCGCTCCACTAATAAGAGCCCTCCACTTTTAAGAGCTTTCATCAACTCTGACTCGTGCATAAGTCGAATGTGGTTTTCAGTGGTCATTTATTTGGAAAAAAAACTTTGACTTAAACACGAGTATATACGATAATCGGATAATTTAAACAATATAAGAAAAAGCTGAAAAGTATCCAGACATCCCTCCGAAGAAGTAGATCTGGCAGTTCACGCATTTTGAAACGTCACCAAATGTTATAAACAACAGCCTATTGGATTTCTTTCAAACCACTCTCTAATTTCTACATTTTTTTAAGGTAGAAGGTTGAAATTCGGAATGGGCATGTCCACATTCACTATTTAGTTTGGTTTTAAATAGTGCAGGGGGGTCGGAATTACGGGGGTGGGATTCAGAGATGACAAAAGATCTATGTGCTATTTACGTACGTAAAGGAATGAAATTCAGTATCCAGATTCCTCTAGGCAAGATCTACATTACTATGAATTTTAGGTTCATTTCTTCTAGTGGATTCGGTGTGGCAATCACTTGGTTTTTAGAACTATGGCAACATATGGCATGTGATATGTCATTCCATTGGAAATGATGATAAAGGAAAGAAGATATGAGCTTTTTACATTTTCAACATACTACGTTGGAGAAAATCTATTTTTTGATTAAAAAACTTGGGGGAATGTAAAAAACGCAGGTAAAGGGGTAAAAATAGATGACCGTGAGATCTGCTACTCAGGGAGGATTAATTTCTTGTTAATAAATGTATAAACATATTTCTGCTTCACTGCTAAAACTCCTCCTTAGAATGTTTACAAGATATTATTTATATGGATTATAATAACTTGTTTTGTGTGTGTTAATAACTAAATCCTAAAAAAAATGTACTCTTACCTTTGATGATCATAATTTAAGTGTGCAATAGATGTTCAAGTTTGCCACGAGAAGAAAAAGCTTTAAAAATGCTGGGTTTAGAGGTTTAGGGCATTAGATTTTCACTCAATTGGAGCACATTGGACAGCACGATGAGTCTATAGAGATTTGTTAGGAATCTTTAGTAGCCATGCATCGCTGCTATTGCCCTGCATGACAAATACCACAGCTGGAGCACAGAACACCAAGATCAATTCGTACCCACTTTTGTTGACACTTTTTCCAAAGACCCTTCACTGTTCACGGTCGTCTCTTTCCGAAGGCCCGTTTAAGTAGGCCAAAGCCACAAAAATCCAAAGGCAATGCGTCCGGCGACTTGACGGGTATGTCGCTGAATGGAATGGAGCGGATTCCGGTATTTTCTTGCATACATTCCAGTAATAGACAAGTTGATGTGGCGATGTAACTTGATGCCTTGTCTTGTGCAGCCATATCTTGTTTACCTCTATACCATACAAACCGGGGATCTCACGGGTAAATATGGAGGTTAGAAAGTTAATCTGACAGTAAATGGCGTTGACTTTGGCTTTTGACTCAACTCTGTGTAAAGTTAACTTGCTTTTATAGCTTTTGAAAATGTCCTGTGCATTCTAGATACCATTTTCTGAAGTTCTTAGAATCTCTTGTAGGGTTAAAAAAAAAAAAAAAAAAAAAAAAATGGCTTGGCTGTTGTTGCGGTTGCTTAAATAAACATATGCCTCATCTAGTGTGATCACATTTTTTCACTTTTTATCTGCTTGGTATCGTTCATCCATTGCTCTGGAACATGGTGCAGCAACAACTTACGAATGTGGCTCTTGTGTCACTTCTACTTTTGTAAATTACAGTTGATAATTGTGTTTACCATGCACACAGATGTCCATGCTTTCTGTGCAATGGCCCGTTGGTGTTGGTAGGTTACATTTGGTGATGAGAGCCCGAACTTTCTGGACAACGTCAGGAGTAAGGCTAGTAGATGGTCTCGGATGGCCTGCTTTTAACCCTCAGGAATGGCTCCGCTTCTGGTTTTGCCAATGTTATTTAGTACACTTGATATCTCTTTCTTGGAAACTATAAAGCCTCGCTTCTTGCATGCTTTCATAATTTTGGGAAAGCTGAATATGATGCCGGAAAGGGCCATTATGTAGCCCTCTCAATACCTGTCAATTTTCGATGGCATAACTCATGTTGTTCAAATACTAACTATTTAATACCTGCCTTAACGATACTCCTCATGATAGCTCATGTGAAATAAATGCGTGCATCACATTTAAATACCGTATATTGATTATTACCATAGTCTAACCTACCCTCTATATGCTGTGATATCTTAATGGCAAAGTGGCTCTAGCACCTCCAACTGAACGACCACAAAAATACATACATCCATCCCCAAGAATTATGAAGGGTGTTCATAAATACAACAATGTGTTTGCTTCAGGGATAGCTTATCTGTAAATGAATGTTATACTTTGTAGAAGAAGAAAATGGACCCAAAATCTTTCAAGATAGAGTTGAATATGGGACGATTCATATAACTGAGAGAGCATTGGGCTATTTGAAAACGATCAAAAGTGGACCGATGTATGTCACTGGCAACTAGATGCCTCAAGAGCTCCAATATTTATCTCTTTTGTATCTCCCTTGACGAGTTGGAATCTAAGCCAGTCTAATCTAATTTGGGAAGACTTTACATGCAATACGGAAGACTATGAACATTAAATGTGTTGTGTTACAATAGATAGAACAGTAATCTATATAACCTTTTAAGATTTGATCGATACTTGCTAAGTAATGGAAAAGGAATTTGCAGATCTAGCAGAAGAAATGACTCAAGGAAGCAATGTATTAGTAGCTGCAGAATGAGAGTACTGTACAACATATCAATATTGCAAGAATTGATTGACCAGACTTCTCTGCTAAATGACGACCAGTAATGGGAATCTTGTTTATAGAGAAGTAATCTGAGTTAGTGTAAATGGTTTCAAATTTCTTTTCCGTGTTTGCAGAATATGAAATAAAACAATTAATATTTTGTTAAACAATTTTTTAAAAGAAAAATTTGTTAATTCTTTGTTGAGAATGATAATCTAAATTTCTATAGTGCTGAAATTAAATAATATTTATTTGCCTGAAGAAGAAATGGAGGTATAGTTAATGAAGTGACTCTTTCAAAGATCCTTTGTATTAAAACCTATTTGAAGTTTTTCATCTGCCATCAAGAAAACTCAGATATTGACCTAGTCTATCAAAAATATAAGATGTATCAAAAATGTGTTTACAAACTTTGAGGGCAAGTTCCTCACACCAAAACAAGAAAACATAGCCCCTATGTCCAAAAATCCGTCGATTTTGAGGTATTAATGAAAGTTTACACATTATACCTCACCTCAAAAACTCATAATAATTGTTCAAAATGTGATACTATGCTTGGGCCACTTGCCGTATGCTGATACCTGCATTGTCTTTGCACCCAGTAGAAGCTTTCTTCCTGTACGGGCAACTCTTGGTCTTCCTGGGTGCATTGTTTGTGGTACTAAGGATCCTATTTCAGCAACGTGACGACAAACGGCAACAAAGGTGGGATGACTCGGCTGCCTTCTGTCTGGAAATGCCATCTGATACAGCGTGCGGCCTTGCATCCATTACCATTTGCGTGGCCATTCATACAGGGTGTAAATGGACGATGTTTTTAAGGATATGTAGAGGATGAAACTCTGAGCAAAAAAAGTCTACTCGCATTTTTCGATCTGTGGCTCCATTAGAAAGTTATAGCGCTTTAAAGTTCAGTATCGGTAAGGAATATCGGTATCGGCCAAGGTGATTCTAAGAGGTCGTGCCCAAATGAAAAGGCAGGTAGAGGGTGAAATTCTGAGCAAAAAAGTCTAGTCGCATTTTTCGACTGAGCTACCGCCAAATTTCCTTCCCTTTTCAATTTGTCTTTCGAAATCTTGGAGATGTTTCTTCAGTTATTATCTTATATTTGAGTTATTTTCATCAATTTATTTGAAGGTTAAAGAGTAAGGACTGTTCCCGACCTTCAAGTCGGGGCCTGCTCTGCCGATTGAGTTGCTATGTGGCTTCAATGAGGTCCATTTGGATATCTTGTAACAGCAAAGCGGTTCATATCTGCGGTAGCTCAGTTGGTAAGAGCAGTGCCAGCGATAGGCATGGTCCCCGGTTCGAATCCAGGTCGCGAAATTTTTCCTTCCCTTTTCAATCCTATCATAGCTAAACAGAACATCTTTCAATTAACTTATTACTAAACAAGTGAAGTGTTAAAGCAAACTAACCACAAATGTAAACAAGCCTCCATTAGGGTGCCTGGATAAGTGCGGAGAAGGGTGGTGACAACCTATACCATAAGCTAAAAGCGTGAGCCGCCATTTTGAATCCATGCTCAAAGTGACAATTGATTTCCTATGTTAAATTTGTCGTTATTTTAAAGAAGTTTACTGATGTTTGAAGTTACGCAGTTTTAAATGAGGCCGTTAGTTGTATGTAAAACCACTCGTTCGTTTTTATTATAGATAAAGATAATTAAATTTACCAAAAAAAAAAGTGCAAATCCAAGAATAAAACGTATTAAATACAAAATATATTAAAAACAACTTTTTAAGCACACATTTTTACTTCATAAAGTGCATTTTTATTTAGGAATCCATAAATTTAAAAAAAAAAGGTTAAAGTGTGGCGGCGCATTTATTTTTTATGTTGTGACGATATAAATGTATGCAAATTCCATGTCCCATTGATCAAATAATTAATGGAGAAGCACTATATAATCCTAATAAGAATAAATATATTTTGTCCCTTTTTTTTTTTTTTTTTTTTTTTTTTGCCCTCTTGCCGTTCTTGTGTTGCCATAGAAACATCAGGAGGGGAGACTGCTGTGAGGAGAGAAATCTAACTTTGGAATGGGAGGGGAAGTTGTAACTGCTCAAATTTTGAAATACTTAAATTTGATTGGTCAGAGATTCTTTCCTTCGAAAAGAGAGGGAAAGTACAGAAGACGAGAAATGGCAGTGGGAATGAACTAATGCAGCGAATCACTAGTGCTGATGCATTGAACTCCGCAGTCATAGAATGGTGCACTTTTATCTGTAAGTAGAATGTTACCTGAGTGGCGATGACTTGAAATTTGCTTTGTGAAAGATATTACTGCATTTAGATTCAGTGAGACAGAGCTCGCATTTGTGCATAATCGAAACTAATGTTTCCTAACATATCGCAGGCAGGCGATAGTCAATTGGACAAGGTGCGGAAAGCTTAAGAGACTGGATGCAACCTCTGTGACCAGGTATTGGTGGGAGTGACTTCGTTGGTCTTCAGCAGGAATGCTGTGACAATGAAGGGGCAACGATAAGGGACACACCGGAGCATTGTCAGCACCAGCAAGCAAGGAGCATTGATACAGCATCAACTTTGAAAGATGTGAGTGAACAGCTCATGTGATCGTTGAAAAACAATGATCCAAACGTGTGACTGAACGGCTCATCGACTGTGCAAATAAAGATACTGTAAGTACTCGTGGGTTTGCGTTAAATTAATAAATCCATCAGAAAAAAACGCTGAGATCTCATTGATGAAGTGTGTTACTGTGCAGAACATATTTATTGTTTAAGTAATGTGCTGTACAGTGCGAGGGAAAGAATCTCTTAGAAAATTATGTTAAATATTAAGTAATACCAAGCGCTCGTTCATAAACTATTTTATATATGAATGCTGACATTCCTTATTACTAACAAACTAATCCCTACCTCAAATTTTGTACCTAGATCCATAATTTAAATTGAATAAAGAATTCATTTGTTTATTAAAAGCGGTATCTCTCCTGGGTTTTATCTGATTAAGCACATGTTAGTTTTAAGAGGAATTGGTGGGCACTCTGGGAACAAGTCATTTGTCAGAATAGAGATTGGTGTTTAATTAAAGAATTTGATATAGGCTTATTGCGGGACACAACACATTTTTTAACTAGCCATAATCTTCTCCTTGCAACACTTGCAGGAAAACGAAAAAGCCTTGCACCTTTTTTGGAGTGATTACTGCAGTCGGGAACGCAGCAAACAGGCATTGTTTGCTCGTTAAAATTCGATGTTAATAATCTCTTTTAAAAGGTCAAGTGATTAAAGTTTCAATTACATACAACAAAAAGATCAGCAAACTAAACAAATAAAGAAAATTCTATCATCACCAAGCGAGACTCTAAATATCTTACGAGTATTTGTGCAAAACATATGTGTTCTCCTATGTGTGGCTGAGTACTTCTGGATTCAAAATGGCGAGTTGTCACTACCCTTCTCCGCACTTATCTAGGCACCATAGTCTCCATGGCAACACATCGCCATCTGGTTGGTTACAAATTTCCGTTGATGAAATGTACCTCAAATCGCATTGAGTGTATACTTTCATTAATTCCTCAAAATCTAAGGATTTTTGGATATATGTTTATATGGATTGTGTATCTTGTTTTGATGTGAGGAACCTGCCCTCAAAACTTGTAAAAGTATTTTTGATACACCTTATGTAATACATGTACTGTATAGGTATATCTATTTGTCCTCTTTCCTGTCTTATCCCAACACGTCTTCAAATTCATCTCCTGGCCTCCCATTTGTTCTCTTCTAGTATTTCAGCTAATACCGTCTTACTATTCCCTGTGCTAACTATATATAAAGTCGTCCTTAAGTACTACTTTCGTAACTTCAGGATAATTCTCTAATATTCTCTTTGCTTTTCACGAATTACCCTTTTTGCTTTGATAAAGGATAGTCTCTATCCGAAACGTCAGATTTTTAGTTTGATTTTATTATTAATTATTTATTATTTTTTGAAAGTTGGTAATATTACTATGTATTATTAATGGCACTTGGCAATAAAGTACGGTAGATGCAAATACCTATCTTTAATTGAAGAGTGGTCGAATGGGAGTGGGGTCATTCTGGTAATATTACTTTTGTGTCAATCTTAGCATGACTGCCCAGGCGGGAGTGGGGATACTCACATGTTCCCTGCTGTTAGATTATGTTGCAGATTGGAACCCTTCAGTGGAAGATTGTGTCTCCTGAGGCTTCAGATAGGGAAACGGTTGCCAACTTGTGGAGGGATGACTTTATATTGTAACTGTATTGTTCTAGTCTTTGTAGAATTGGTAGTTTATTAAAAGGTTATTTAATTTTGAACAGAGTGGTTTATTATTAAGTGTTATAATTAATTAAGATTCTGAATCAGATTTTGAAACTTTTGAAAATGATGAAGTGCCTACAGAAAAAAATGGGTAAAAGTTTTAAATTTATACAGCGTTAGACAGTCGCATATGTACTCGTTTATAAAATAATGAATCTCATCTTTTCTTTTTTCTTCTTTAGAAATGCAGGTAGATATGTGAAGACTTTATGGAAAGATGTAAGGGTTGGCGATATTGTTCACTTATCTCATAACGAAGTCATTCCAGCTGATATCTTGTTATTGAGGTCAAGTGATGAACAAGGAACATGCTTCATCGAAACCGCCAACTTAGATGGTGAAAATAATCTGAAACAAAGACAAGTTGTCCGAGGCTTCAGTTCACAAGTGAGCAATGTTACTTATTTTTTAAAGTTCCCTTTTTTTTTTTTTTTTTTTTTTTTTTTTTTTTTTTTTTTTTTTTTTTGTTTTGTTTTGTTTTTATCAATTTGGAATTGAAGAAAATGAAATTATTTCTACTACCACATGATAAAGGGTCACTTTGAACAACAAAAAATTGTGGTCAATAAGATACGTTTTGGTTTTTACGAGGTGCATTCAAGTTCTAAGGCCTCCGATTTTTTTTCTAATTAACTACTCACCCGAAATCGATGAAACTGGCGTTACTTCTCGACGTAATCGCCCTGCAGACGTACACATTTTTCACAACGCTGATGCCATGATTCCATGGCAGCGGCGAAGGCTTCTTTAGGAGTCTGTTTTGACCACTGGAAAATCGCTGAGGCAATAGCAGCACGGCTGGTGAATGTGCGGCCACGGAGAGTGTCTTTCATTGTTGGAAAAAGCCAAAAGTCACTAGGAGCCAGATCAGGTGAGTAGGGAGCATGAGGAATCACTTGAAAGTTGTTATCACGAAGAAACTGTTGCGTAACATTAGCTCGATGTGCGGGTGCGTTGTCTTGGTGAAACAGCACACGCGCAGCCCTTCCCGGATGTTTTTGTTGCAGTGCAGGAAGGAATTTGTTCTTCAAAACATTTTCGTAGGATGCACCTGTTACCGTGGTGCCCTTTGGAACGCAATGGGTAAGGATTACGCCCTCGCTGTCCCAGAACATGGACACCATCATTTTTTCAGCACTGGCAGTTACCCGAAATTTTTTTGGTGGCGGTGAATCTGTGTGCTTCCATTGAGCTGACTGGCGCTTTGTTTCTGGATTGAAAAATGGTATCCACGTCTCATCCATTGTCACAACCGACGAAAAGAAAGTCCCATTCATGCTGTCGTTGCTCATCAACATTGCTTGGCAACATGCCACACGGGCAGCCTTGTGGTCGTCCGTCAGCATTCGTGGCACCCACCTGGATGACACTTTTCGCATTTTCAGGTCGTCATGCAGGATTGTGTGCACAGAACCCACACAAATGCCAACTCTGGAGGCGATCTGTTCAACAGTCATTCGGCGATCCCCCAAAACAATTCTCTCCACTTTCTCGATCATGTTGTCAGACCGGCTTGTGCGAGCCCGAGGTTGTTTCGGTTTGTTGTCACACGATGTTCTGCCTTCATTAAACTGTCGCACCCAAGAACGCACTTTCGACACATCCATAACTCCATCACCACATGTCTCCTTCAACTGTCGATGAATTTCAATTGGTTTCACACCACGCAAATTCAGAAAACGAATGATTGCACGCTGTTCAAGTAAGGAAAACGTCGCCATTTTAAGTATCTAAAACAGTTCTCATTCTCGCCGCTGGCGGTAAAATTCCATCTGCCATATGGTGCTGCCATCTCTGGGATGTATTGACAATGAACGCGGCCTCATTTTAAAACAATGCGCATGTTTCTATCTCTTTCCAATCCGGAGAAAAAAAATCGGAGGCCTTAGAACTTGAATGCACCTCGTATATCACCTTCAGTTCTGAAATCAATCATAAATAATACAGATTCACGACTTTCTGTGTTTTCTACCTGAACCGAGCAGATCAAACTAGGCATTTTGAAATTGAACAATTAAGTAATTGGATCGATAAATAACGTACAATTGAAAAATGGAAAATCTTCGTAAACGCAAAATGAATGGTAATAAATTTAAAATAGTTAAATTGACTGTCAACCTTCAACCTTGTGAATAGGTGCCAAAAATGTACTTGTGCTTATTATTTGGCTCAGATATTCAGTGTGTCAACAGAAGCAATACAATAGATGTAAAATTAGACAATGACAATCACTTTACACTTCTTATTCTAAGATAATTAATTGTAAAATTAACTCAAACATTTACTACTGGGATCAATGAGTAGAAGTCGGATATACACTTAGTGAGCATATTATTATGACCATCCTGTCAGTATCTCATTGGGCCACCTTTTGCCTTTACTACTGCAGTGATTCTTCATGGCATTGATTCCACAAGATGTTGGAAGGTGGTAGGAGGAATCTGACACCTTTTGCCCTCTCTAGTTGTGCTAGATTGGATGGTGGTGGATCCAGCCATCTGATGGTTCGTTCGACTTCGTCCCACAAATGCTCAATTGGAGTGAGATCTAGGGGCCACCGAAGTAAGGTAAAGTCCCCCTCATGTTCCTGGAACCACTCCTGTACAATATAAGCTCTGTGGCATGGCGCATTGTCTTGCTGAAAGTACCATCTCCATTGGGGTATGCCATCAACATGACAGGGTGGACTTGATCGGCGACGATACGGAGGTATGCTGTGCCATTAATAGACCCAACGCATGCCAGGAAAATATTCCCCAGACCATAATACTTCCCGCACCGGCCTGAAGGGTTGTACTCGTGCATGCGGGGTCTATGCTTTCGTGCTGTTTCTGCCAGATTTTCACACGGCCATCTGCAGGATGTAATTGGAATCATGACTCATCAGACCACATGATTTGTTTCCATTACTCGATAGCCCAGTCCTTGTGCTCTTGAGCGAATTGGAGTCGTTTCCACTTGTTGGCTGCAGACAGCAAAGGTGTGCGGACAGGTCTTCGGCTTCTGTATCCCATGCGATGCTGTGTGCGGCAGACAGTGCATTCAGAGACCGTTTTGGAGGACCCCTGATTAAGGTCAGCAGTGATTTGATGCACAGTTGCCCTTTTGTTATCCTTTACCAGTCGTGACAGTCTCCATTCTGTCCGATCATCAACCATCCGCGGGCGGCCACAACACGAACGTTCAGACCCCGTCTTTAACTGCTTTAATGACGGCTGCTCTTGAGCACCCCACAAATGCTGCTGTTTCGCTGATACTCGCTCCATAGCTTCGAGCACCTACAATCATCCCACGTTCAAAGGCTGTTAAATCGTGTCATTTATCCATAGTTGAAGAATGGAACACGTCTACTGTTGTCGACGACACTCGGCTTCCCTTTTTATATTGGTCCGGCCCGCTAGCAACATTGTGGCAACGTCCGTGCGCGCATTTGCATAAACATGTCAGCTGGTCATAATAATATGCTCACTCAGTGTAGAGGGACACACACCATATGACAATTCAGTAGTCGTGACCCATTGACACCGTGTTGTTCCTTTGTAGTTTGCTGTCGGGTGACCTCATTGACACAGGTATTTTGTATGGGTTACAATAAGTTCGAAAATGTAGGGAGAGACTGCTGACGATGTCCTGGAGACAACCTTTGCATTAGACGTACTGACGGTATTTTTCGAGAGAAACCTTGGGTGGGTTTGCAAAAGTTGACATGGACTGGTTTCCCCAAGTCTCTTATCTGGATCTGGTAGATTAGCAGTGGATTTTTGGCTATCCTCGCATTCGGACAGTGAGATCCTTTATATTGATCGGATACAAGACCCCCATCTAAATTCTGTCTCTGAGGAAAACATCTTCTTTTTGAGATCGCCTAATTTGGTTCATTTGGCTTCGAACCGTTCTCCTTGTGCTTCCTCACTAACATCTGCTACTTCACTGACTGTTGCCCCACTATTGATGACTGCTCTTTCATTGATGAGTGCTCCCTGATCTGCCTTCTTCACTGCCTCTCATTGGTCGATTTTTGACCCTGTCTTGCCTACCCAAAGGATAGCGATTGACAAGGATGGCACATGCTTCTTTGTTGTTGTTGATATTGTTCCCGATTGCTTGGGAAGCATGTGCTTCCTCCCAATCACCTCTGATTGGCATGATATACAGGTTGTCTCAAATCTTTAAGGTAAAAACTCTATAAATGGTAAAGGGTTGTAAACTGGGTATTTTGATATAGGAAACCTATGTTCGAAATGCTGATTTCAGGCACCACATGATCTTGAATGAGTAATATGTGTGTGAGGATGTTCCTGCAACATGACTGTGTACCTGCTCACTTCAATATTGATGTCTGCAAGTATCTGCAAAATGGATTCCCTAATCATTGGATTGGAAGAGGTAGTCCTGTCCCATGGCCAGCGTGATTCTTGGACCTTGCTCCTGCTCTGGATTTTTTTCTATGGAGACACATCAAGTTATTAATGAATGAAATTCCAGTACAATCTGATGAGGTACTGTTTGTCAGGGTCCAAATTGTTGTTTAATTGTATATCAGATACCAGTGATATTTGAAAGAGTGTGGCAAAATTTCATGCACCATTATAATGAATGTACTTGTTGAGACTAATGGTTGCCATTTTGAACACTTGCTTTGAACTATAAGATGTATAAGGAGCGTTCAAAAAAAACGAACTGGAGGCCTAGGAACAGAAACCAGTACATGTATGCAGAAGTATTGACCCTGGTTGTTGAGGCACTTGTCCCACAAAGCGGTGAATGGCTGTGTCATAAAATTCCCAGGGCTGCGTTGTGAACCACTTCCCCACGTACTGCTTGACGTCATCGTCTGAGGTAAATCGTTTGCCCCTCAGAGTCCATCAACCAGCTGGATGAAGTCATCATTAATGCGGTTTGGTGTTCCAGACCGTGCATCAACAGCTAACGACGCCCGTCCTTCACTGAACCGCTTGTGCCACGCCTTGACCCTTGCAAGGGATATGCAGTGTTCACCGTACACTTGTGACATTCTTTGATGAATATCCATTCCCCCTACTCCTTCCGCTGTCAGAAAACGAACAACACCTCTGCTCTTCTTTTGATGCCTCCGTTTCACTTGTTCCTGCTTATACAACGCGAATGACCTTTGGACGATTGACGCTTGCTTCTGCTTCCTTTGTAGAGTCATTGACGCTTGTTCCTGCTTCCTTTGGACGATTGATGCTAGTGGCGGACTGTGAACTTCAGTGCTCTTGTCTGAACCACTCTTTGTTACACACGCAACGTTATCACCATTCTGTCACCCGTTTGCACATTCCAGACTACGGCTCGTTTCTTTTTGAACGCTCCTTATGGTTATGAGGTGTAAATAATCAGCGAACCTCACAGGATCTCCCATCACAAACATAGGAATAGTGGCACTAGGCTCAACTATCTCAGCGATATAATGATCGGTATTGGGAACATTCTTCTGTGGAGATTCTGCACTCTAATAAAATTTACAATGAAATTAAAAAAAATTAAATTAGTCACTGATACTAATCTTAATGATGTTGATGTTATTGTTATAATCATCCTGATTTAAAGAAATTTCCTTTATGCTTTGTGTTTTCAGAAGGATTCCTTTTTACCACCGTTATTTCGCAGTATTATTGAATGCGATTTGCCAAATAATAAAATATATCGTTTCTATGGTTCATTGTAAGTAGATTTTGTTTATACAAATTCTTAGAAATATTAGGTCTTTCTTTATACACAGTGATTCTAAAGTCCTGCAACTTACATTTTCCTTTATACTTACTTACTTTTCAAACCCGCTTATCCATTAGGGTCGCGGGGGCTGTACCCCTATGGAGGATCTCCAGCGATCGCGATCTTCCGCCATCAGGCGCATGTCCTCCCTGGTAATACCCAAGCGACTCGAACCAGGATTCTCCATGTAGTCTAGCCACCTGGTTCTAGGCTGACCCCTTGGTCTCTTACCCACCGGCTTGGAAAATAACAACTGCCTAGGAAGACCAGTTTACGGCATCTGTATCACGTGGCCATACCAGCGCAACTGAGATCTCTCAATGTGGAGAAGTAGCGGCTCAACACCTAAATACTCCCTTATTGTGCTGCTGTGCACTTTATCTAGTAGGGTAACACCTGCCACACCTCTCAGAAATCTCATTTCGGTCGCTTGTACCTGCGATCACACTCTTTCGGTCATTACCCAAACCTCATGACCATAGGTGAGAATGGGGACAAAGATAGATTTGAAAACTGAGCGCTGGTTTTGTTGCCCAGCTCGCGTTTCGTTACCACGGATCGCCACAGCTCATGTCTGGCACAGCTTGCTGCACTGATCCTTTCCTTTATATCTTCCATAAATATAAAGATGCCATATGAAACTTCATTTAATGCACGGTAGAGAGGGTTATTAGTGAGAAACATAATCCCATTTAATGTGACAATTCAGCATGGAGTTTAATGTTTACAAAAGGTGTTCATTGTTGAGTGTTATTTGAAACATTTTTTCTTTATATGTGTTCAGACACTAGCCGGTTTCACGCTTTGAAACGGATTGAAAAAACGGTTTAAAAATAAACCGTTTAAATGGGTAAAACCATGAACAAATGGTTTAAGCTTTACAATTTAAAATGGTTTATTTCTTTTCAGAAATTTGACTGCAGAGGGAGCTGATTGTTATAACCATGGCAGCCTCCTTGAGTATAGTGTACATGTGTGATTACAACTACAAAACATGTTTTAACAATTTGATTTTTTTTAACAACATGATTTACTTTACCTGATATTTGCCTAAATATGGAAATCCAACAATATAATTCGCAATTGCGAGCTCTTCATCCAAATCCCAAGCTCTGATCCGACGCCGCTTCGAAGAAGCGTGGTCAGCCATGTTTTTTTTCTCAAAAAAAACGAGATGTTGCAAAAAAACGAAATAAATGAACGGAAAAAAACGACATTGGTGTCGCTTTCATTTTTTCCGTTTTTTCCCGATCGTTTAAACAAAAACCGTTTTTGTTTTTTTTTCTGAAATAAACGGTTTTTAAACTGTTTTTTTCGAAGCGTGAAACCGCCTAGTGTTTTATAAACCGTTTGTAATTAGTGATGTGCTGATTATGTTAAGAATATACACATCACACTTGTCAAGCCACTTGAGGGAATCAGTGTTTGGTCATCAGGTCATCTCACACAGATTGCAGTGTCCTCGATCACCTAATGTAATGCCACTAGATTTCCTTCTCTAGTCTTATCTCATCGGACATGTATGAGAGGTGGTCTAAAATCATTCCAATCAACATGAAAGAACCATCGCTTTTGAAAATGTGTGATGCCACTGGGAAGCAACATCCCTCGAGTTCTGGAGGATGCAAAGTGGCATTTGGTACGGTACTGCTAAAACCCGCTAGAGCACCGAAAGCAACATGGCACAGCCCATTGGAAAATTGGAGGTATGAGCATGTCGATGACTCTTAACCAGCCATTGCAAGCAATGCTCACCCTATTCATTAAGGGCCCGTATTCCTCTACAGTTTGCACGTCTGGAATGCACGTCTTGTCCATTCTTCCATTCATTGTACACTTTTACTGTGGCACTATGCTATTTGTTGCATATACAATAAAACGATGCCATTTTTGTATTGATTTTTTTTCTTTGTTTAAGAGATGTAACAGGAAATATGGGTTGCAGGCTTTAAAATCACCTTGTATGCATATAACCGATATAAACTAATATTTTTTAATGCAGACTCATTAAGCGTTACATATAAGGGTTATATGTAATTTGTATATTGGGTTGTTCATTCGGGTGAACACTTTTCGACAATGAAACTCTACAAAGGGAAGTCACCCCCTTGTTCAGACATCAGCCCAAAGTGAACAGAGTAAATATTCATATCCATAGTAGTGGGCCTTGTATTTTGTGTTTGATATGTGAGCTCATGCTACATTCATTCAACATATGAGCATCAATAGTAGAAGTTGCGTCGTGATTCCCTGAAAAAGCTCTAGTAAGTTTCTTACCAGGGAATCTCACGAAGTGATAATAAAATTCTGAAACAAAATTTATAGGGTTACCTATTATCCAATAATATGGATTGATTATAAAAATATTATGTAATAAGGTTCATATCCAAAGATTTCATAGATATATTAATATCACATATGCAAGGTGGAGGAAATTCCCAAAACAAGTTATGGTAAAAAACTTTGGAAAAAAGGTGCTGGAGTCATAAAAGTCAGATCTATCTATAGAAAAGTGCTTGTGCTTGATTGAATGTGAGTTTTATGCTTTTGTTTTCTTTATATCCAAAGAGTGGATTTCTGCTATATCGGTGATGCTTTACAACTTTGTAATTGGGGCTTTTTTTGAGCTCCACTCTATCTATTTTCTTCATCTATCATGAATCAAAAGTTGATTTTCGTACTTCTACGCTTACACAAGGGGCACTGTTAATATTTTTATTCAATCGAGCATGGACACTTTTCTATAAATAGATCTGAGTTTTATGACTCTAGCACCTTTTGTTCTAAAGTTATTCGACTGTTTCGGGAATTTACTCTAAACCGTGCATATATGATATTAATGTTTCTATGAAAACTTTGAATACGAACGTCTGCATGCAGTATCTTTGGATATACAGTCAAAATCAAATGAAAATTGACATTGCTCTTTATCAACTAGATGCATATTTTAAATGCAATCCCATACATTTAATGAATAAAAACTGTTTTTATGCATTAAATCCAGGTTTTGTTTAAACTGTGGTTTGATATGCAGTTACAAAAAACACAGACATGAGAGAGAGAAAAAATATTAAATGAAAATATGCTGTTTCAATTGAAAGTTGACAAACTTGTCAAGGTTGAAAACTATGGTTGTGCACTATTGTTTAATACTTAATTGAACCTCCAGAAGACGATTTGGCATACTATGACATCATTCAATTTATCAATGACATCCTGTCCAATCTTGGGCCAAACATCAAAAATTGCTTCTCGAAATGATGCTTTCCTTTTGCGCATCGATTTGGGGATTAGTTGGTCTAATTCGTCCCACATGTGCTCAATAAGATTGAGATCGGGTGATTGAGGAGGCCATTCTAGTAGTTCTAGCTCTTTTTTGTCAAAATATTTAGTTATAAGCTTTGCAGTATGTATAGGATCATTGTCCTGTTGAAAAATGAAGTTGTCTTTGATCCCCATTTTTTTCAACTGTTGGCATTAAGTTTTTTCCTAGAATGTTCTTGTAATCTATGGCTTTCATCCTTCCGTTAATTTCAGTGATGTTTCCCATCTCGAATCCAGAAAAACATCACTGGATTCAACTGTGGATTCAAAAGTTTGCCCTGGCTTTCTCCACACTTTTTTGCTTCTTTTAGTAGTCAACTCTCTTTTAGATTCATCTGACCACACAACACATCGCCAGAAGTCCACATATGCTTTGCAAAGTTGCACCGTTTTTTCTTGTTTCTCAAAGAGATGAGTTGTTTTTTCCTTGGTTGTCGGCCATGAAATCCTTTGCCATTTAATCTTCTTAGAATTGTCGATCAACTAAGTTTTGGTCTCAGTTTCTGTTGAATTTGTTCCGCCGTGATAAAAGGATCTGCCACAGCTTGCCAAAATCTTGACAATTTGACGGGGAGTTGTTTCCTTTGACCGGTGTCCTCTTGGAAGATTCTTAATGATATTTGTTTCATCCCATTTTTGTATGATCTTCTGCACGCCTTCTGCTGACAATCCAAAGTGATTTCCTATGGATCGAAACGTTTCGCCTCTTGTTCTGGCCGCTATAATTTCAAAACTTTCTTCATCAGTAAACTCTTTACTTTTAGGCATTTTGCCTATTCAAAACTCCTGAAAATCAATTTTTAAAGACACATTGCCGTAAATTAACTTTTAGCAAAGCTTTAGTAGACATATTGTAACGTTTGTTAATGGACTTACAAACTAATAAGCAGATTATGTATTTTTGAAGACGTGTCAACTTTCAATTGAATCACTCAACCTGCTGTTGCTTACTACTTTTCTCCAATAATACCAGTAATACTGTACAGTATTTCTGTGTGTTTTATTCAGATTAAAGGTGTTTAATGCTATTAAGATTTCTCATTTCTTTTTAGGGGTGAGGGAATGTTGAGGTTCAAATTATTGCAAAGATTTGTCTGCGAAAGGGAGCAGGGGAGCCGTGTCAACTTTCATTTGAATCTGACTGTAGGTGTTACCTATATTAGTTTTGATTTGGATTGTTAGCCTACAATGATAAGAGAGTAGGCTATGTTATTGCTGAGTAGTGGAAGAAAGAAGTTCCGTTAAGCGCATTCATACACACAGGCTGCTTAACAGTGGAGTCCTTGTATGGCTATGTGTGCTCAAATTTTTTCGTTTTCGCGGTTTATTTTGAAAGAAACAAAATTTTGCACTTCCTTATTTTGCAAGCATCTACAGTAGCTTCAAATAAGTGACATAATTCAATTTGGTAGAAATCTGTGACATATTAGGTTCGAAGGATTCCCTTGTGAGTACACATGCAAATATACTATCCAAAAGGTACAAACTTTATGAATGACCCTCTCATATTATCATATTAACAATGCTTTTATAATGTAATTAAAACCATAAATTAAAGAATGCTTTTCAACACTGTTCAGGAGTAACAGAAGCAAAATTAACATTATAATCTTCCATTTATTTATATTAGTGTAAAATTATGTGTTTTGACTGAAATAAAAGTTAAGGGGAAAATAACATATGAAGTTTGCATGTGTTTATTATATATACAGGCAGGCTTGTTTATAATTACTGTGATACTCAATGAAATTTGATATTTTAGTTTCATTATAACAACTGCATTTAATTGCTATGGAATCATATGGAGTATCAACCAGCTGAGGGTTTTTTTTTTCTTCTTCTTTTTTTTTTTTATTGTATTTGTGAAAACAGTAGAGTTCCAAGGTTATCTGCACCCTCTCCCCACTTCCAGTGATAAAACCGTGGGTGTATCCCTTTATCAGTCATGGTCGTTGTCATGGCCATTTTCAAGGCAATCTTCTTGTTGTGATTTCTTTGTTTTTTCTTTTTAGTTTATTATTTTGTAATATATTAAAGTTAAAAGAGGTGCAGATGATAGAAAGCATTGAGCTACTGTATTTTGAATTTCAATGTTTCTCTTTAGAGTTCCCACAAATCTCTTAATGATATAAACTGAAATAATATATACATGTATAAGCAAAATGAAAGTTGTCACAAAATCAAACTACATATGTTTAATGATATGTGCAGTTATTCAGAGAAACTTAGTGTAATTAAAGGCCTTTGGTAGTTTATTTCTTTTATGAACTAACTACCACCCAGATTGAGCTCATTTATGTTTTAATTACTGCTGAAATGCACAAACTTGTCTACTCACTGTTGTATATACTTTGCAACAATACTCATTAAAGATTTCTCTGAAGCATATTTAACACTCATATGTAAGATCACTGCACACTACATAGACAGTGTGTTGCTTATTCATGGATCTGGTTTGACTGTCCTAGCCTAGGCTCTTCATCAGCCCAGCTGTGGAAGGTCGTCTTTGTCAGAAGCATCTTATTTCCATTCATGTTTTTTAACGGAATGCTCGCTTTCTCGCTTCCTCATAAACAGAATGTCAGCTGTTTCTAGTTTACTATTATTTAGTAAAGGTGCCTCACGCATGATTCATGGATGTCTGCCATTTTATGTATCTCAAAATCGGATAACAGGTGTGTCAGATCAGTCATAACATGAAAATTCACCTCCTGAACTTGTCATGTACTTTTGCTGGACCGTTTGCGTTCCCCATCCTGAAGATCGCGTTTCTGCTCTATCACTTTAACATTCCATTCTCGCCTCTTCTTTCTTGTTTTCCCACCTTCAGCTTTGCTCGGCCACATGGCTCAACAAGGGGGAGAGCAGATTATTTGCTTCCTGCTGTTGCATACTGCATCTTTTGAGAACTCTTTAAGTCAAAGGGGAATTAAAAAAAAAAACCTAAGTATTTGCAGTTACATTAAATAAAGGAAACGGGGTCTTGATTTACGATTGTATTGAATGGGATGGGGTGTTTGTGTGGATTTTAATTGTTCAAAGTCTCTGATTATGTGTGTATTAAGTTGGATTTAAAGATAATTTAATTCCAAAGTGACTGAAATGCCACAGCCTAAGTAATGAATAATTTAAAACAGATAATAATAAACTATCGTTATTCGCTGTACTGTAGCGCTGCATAGTTTCTGTAAATGTAAAAACTAGTGATGTCCGTTGGATCCGGATCTCTGATTTGGATCTGATAATATCCGGATTCGGACCTAGAAATATCTGGATCCGGGTCCATATCCGAATCTCGGATATCAGATCCGGATTTCGGATCCTTTCGCTGGATGCGTATTAAGACTAATTAGGACTTAAGAGGACTAGGCTATCACTTAATAAAAGCTTTTATAAACTGCTTTCAGAAAAAGTTTGCATATATACAATTTCCTGTCTAGGATCCGATTTTCGGATCTCGGATCCAAGATCCGGATCTCAGATCTCGCATCCCAGATCCGGATCAGAGATCTCGGATCCAAGTTCCAGATCTCTGATTTCTGACCAACATCCGGTTCTCAGATCTCGGACCTAGGTCCGAAAAAAAGATCCGGATATCCGGATCATGAATTATCCGGATCTTGACATCACTAGTAAAAACCATGTGAACCTGTATCTCACAGTTTCACACAAAATTGAAATATTTTACTCACCTAAAGCTAAATATTCATGCTTGCAACATAAGAAATTGTGAAATTTTGTTTCTTTCAAAATAAATTGCAAAAACAAAAAAAATTTGAGCACTTATAGTCATACAAAGGCTCCATTGTTATGCCATAATTAAATCAGTGCGTGTGTTAATATGTTTGACGGAAAATCAGGTAATGATTTTTCAATTGAAAAATATATATTCATGGATGCTTACCTCATCTTATAAATTATTTTGAGATGAATAATTATATAGCAAAATTAAGGTTTTGTATTTAATAACACTGCTCTAACTACAGTGTTAATGACTTTGCTTTGAGCTTAACGCTATGTTTTTTCCCCCTCACGTCCACTATCGCCATCGCTTCCAAGGTGTACTTGCAAGCAAACAAAGAGTTCCCCAAATAGGTTTATTTAGTTCTTTTATCAGTTATAGCAGCCACCAGTTAAGTTAAACGATCTTTTTGACATGCGCAGTAAGTCATCTCATCAATATGCTTTGTCTGGATTTTACCCATGATGCACTTCTTCTACTATAGTAATGGTGGAGATATCGTTGAAGCGTGGAAAGCCTATTAGAAGTCATAATATAAAACAAATTGCATTCGAGTCGACTATTCTGCGTCATTTTTTAATTTATTAAATTATTAATTTCATTTGTCTATTTAAAAGAAAAAACAAAAATTATTATTATTATTTTTTTATTAATTAATTGGATCCAATACGTCCATCCAGGGCCTGTATGGCCAGAGGCCGACGTGTTGGGTCCCTGGATGGACCTGGATTCACGACTACTGTATGATGGTCACAGCAGCCGGGGGGGTAAAGATTGGCTATCACGGATGGTCACCCATCCAGTGACGAGCCGTGCCTGATGTAGCTTAACTTCACAGAAGTTGTGTTCAGTGAAAGCCCACCAGGCCATGGC
>JAHWFO010030245.1:88629-110959 GCA_023313115.1 Rhysida immarginata
GCAGCTATAAGCTCTGGTTACACGAAAAACAATGTATTTTCAGCACGACTGAGAACCTTCTTATAGCATGATACATGTGCAAGAACTCTTAATACAGTTTTTCCTAATTGCTGGATTGGTTGTGGGGAAACAGCTATTTGGCTACCTAGATCATTCGACCTAATTCTCTTGGGTTTTTGCTTGTGGGGTTGGTTAAAGTGTGAGGTTTTTAAATCTAAAGTCAATATGCGAGACAAGCTTATTGCAGATATAATAAGCTTCAAGCCTAATGGACCAAATAAGAGAATGTGAAGGTGCCTTCAGGCATGCAATTCACCACGTTCACAGAAGAATTGAAAACTGCATCTTGGTATGTGGCAGAATATTCGAAAATTTATTATGATAAAGTTATTAGACTATTAATGCATTCAAATAAAAACACAGAATGTAGACAAGTAGCTGTGTTTCAGACAAACCATCATTAAAAGAGTATATGAGGCCTGTGAGAAAAGTATCCGACCTGATTTTTTTTTGCGAAAACCTGATGGATTTGGATCACGCGCGGTTGCATGAGCCGACTTTGAACCTTTGTGCGTGTGCGTGAATTTTTTCCCGCCTCTCAATAGCGTCAGTTGCTGGCAATCAGCATTAGAGGGAGGTAGTGTGTTGTGCTCTCGTGGGTTTTTGATTTGAAAGAAAATGACGGAACGACTGAAGCAGCGTTACTGCATCAAATTTTGCCAGAAACTGGGCGACAGCCAGGTGGAAAC
The DNA here is from genome assembly GCA_023313115.1 of Rhysida immarginata. Taxonomy (NCBI): domain Eukaryota; kingdom Metazoa; phylum Arthropoda; class Chilopoda; order Scolopendromorpha; family Scolopendridae; genus Rhysida; species Rhysida immarginata. The sequence goes on from JAHWFO010030245.1 coordinate 89,379, forward strand.
CATCAGTCGTCACAGTGGAAGCATTCCTCGTCACCACGACCAAAGAAGGCCCGCCAAGTGCGCAGCAATGTGAAAGTGATGCCGACTGCTTTCTTTGACTCTTGCGGTGTGGTACACCACGAGTACGCACCACAGGGTCAAACAATCACCAAAGAGTACTACAGGGATGTCCTCTGTCGCCTACGTAATGCTGTGCGGCGCAAGAGACCGCAGTTGTGGTCAACAGGCAATTGGCACCTCAAAAACCAAACTTGATTCAGACTTTTTTGGCGAAAAACCAGACTCCCGTGGTACAACAGGCTCCTTACTCTCCTGACCTGGCCCCCTGCGACTTTTGGCCGTTCCCCAAACTCAAGAGGCCATTGAAAGGAACGCGATTTCAGACAAGAGAGGACATTATGGCTGCAACGACAGCCGAGCTAAACTGCATTCCGAAAGACGCTTTCCAGGAATGCTTCCAAGAATGGCGGCACCGCTGGGAGCAGTGTGTGGAGTCCCAAGGAGACTACTTTGAGGGTGATTAGGTTTCCAATGCTCCAAGTGTGTAATTTTTTTTTTTCCCGGCTGAAGGTCGGATACTTTTCTCACAGGCCTCGTGTGTTTATATAAACGTTTTGACTTATATATACCTACATGAAATATTGACCTTTCCTCCCAGGACACTGTATACAGTGTATGTCTGTCCGCCTTATATCGAAGGTCGCCAGTTCAAATCCAGGCAGGGATGACGTAAATTTTTCCCTTTTGTTTTTGTAACTTTTAAGTTTTTATCGTCATTTGATATCATTGTTATGTGACATTTTTCTTCATTTTGAGATTATTTGTTTGTTTTTTAATTTTTTTTCCCTTCAAATGTATTCATGTTTAACAATAGGAACTGTTATAAAACGAGTTGACTAGTAGAAGCAAACCAATATTTCTTTTCATTTTATTTTAATAGACTAAATCCTAATGGAGAAAAAGTGCCTATCACAAAAGATAATTTGTTATTGCGAGATTGCATCCTTAAAAACACAGATTTTGTTGAGGGCATTGTGGTTTATGCAGGTGAGTTGCTTTTTCAGTTTCCTTATATAGAAATGGTGAAATGATATGAAATTTGCCTGAAGACCGATTTGCCTAAAGGTTAACTGTCTATCCTGTGATCTGAATCATAAGATGTATTTCAATGTATTTACTTTATTTTGCTGTAGGTCATGAAACTAAAGCCATGCTCAACAATAATGGTCCACGATATAAAAGAAGTAAACTTGAAAGAAGGATGAATTGGGACGTTGTTTGGTGTGTTGTTATTTTAGTTGTGTTATGTTTCATTGGGGCCGTAGGTATAAACGTTTTCTTAGAAGAAGATTCATTTTCAGTTAGGTTTTTAATTATATTTTTTCTTAAATTTGCAATTAATTAATTTTTATAGGTAGTGGTCTCTGGATTGCATCTTTCAATAATACCCATATAGTGCCTTTTATTGCGTTTGATGATGTCAACATGTATAGTCCTGCATATGAAGGGTTTCTTGGTTTTTGGACTTTCGTTATAATCTTACAGGTATATTTGCAGTTCAGGCTGAAAAGTTTTATGTTTTAATGTTGAAAAAGAGTAACGCTCAGGTCTAAGGGAAAGTTTTTTCGTTTTTGGAAATATTACAATTGGCGCTCAGATTAATGCATAAATGAATTTTTTATTCATCGAAATAATCTCCATCATTATCATCAACAACCTTCTCACGAGATACTAAATCATAAATTGCTTTTTTATAAAAGCACGAGTTTTACAGTTGAAACACACGCATCCAGTTCATGTTTTAGCTCTTCTTCTGTCTTGAAGCACTTTTTTCTCAAATGGTTATCGAGAGATCGGAAAAGGTGATAATCTATTGGAGAGATATCCAAAGAGTACTTCGGATGGGGTAACACTTCCCATGCAAGTTTGTTTGTTGCTGATGGGTCAGCTTTGCCATATGCAGATGTGCGTTGTCATGAAGAAAACCAACAGCCTTATGGTTCGCAAAAAACTGGCTGTTTTTGCTTGATTTTTTCATGTGTACGTTGAAGCTGACCAATATACGAGGGCAGTCCAGAAAGTAGTACCCATTTACGCATATCGATGGTGCCACTGATCCAAATGAAAGCAAACGATGCAGGTATCGATACCAACATCTTAGCTTTGCTGAGGTCGAATTTCGAGTTCATTCAGTGCGTGATTTGAGCTTTGTGACGGTTTAAAATGGAAAAGAAGATAGAACATACCGCCAAATGTGAAGTGCGAGCCATCATCCGTTTTTTGAATGCAGAAAGTATCCATCCCAGCGAAATTCATTGCAGAATTACAGAAGTTTATGGCACGGGAACTATGGATGAGTCATCTGTAAGGCGTTGAGTTCGAAACTTCAAAAAGGGACGAGCTACTGTGCACAATGAACACCGGTCAGGTCACCCATCCCTTATCAGCGAAGATCTCAAGAAACGTGTCGATGATTTCATCAGGCAAGATCGGCGCATAAAACTTAGTGAAATGTGTACGCATTTCCCTGAAATTTCTTAAGCACTACTCCACGAAATCATTACGGACCATCTGAATTACAGGAAAATTTGCGCAAGGTGGGTGCCCAAAATGCTTTCCGACGAGCACAAGAGCAATCGCATGGGTTCAGCGTTGTCTTTCTTGACACGTTACGAGCAACATGGCGATGAATTCCTTGACCAAATTGTTACTGGGGATGAAAACTGGATGTACCATTTCACACCTGAGAGCAAACGCAAGTCCTTGGAATGGTACCATCCACGATCTCCAACAAATCTGCGCAAGTTTAAGCAGCCACTTTCAACGAAAAAACTGATGGCTTCAGTCTTCGTATTTGGCGGGATTTTCTATCTGCTTTTCCAGTTTAAATCGTCACAAAACCCAAACCACACACTGAATGAACTCGAAATTCGACCTCAGCAAAGCTATGGTCTGCTGTGATAGTTTGTCCTGGATTTTGAAGCTCATAATGGACTTCACCAGCTCTTGTCCACCAAACATTCAAGAGAATCTTCCTAGGGTGAAGTTTTACCTTGGCTCATTTGCGAGGAGGTTCATCTGCTGATAACCACTGATACGAACGTCAGTTACTATCATATAAAACCCATTTTTCATCACATGTAAGAATTCGATCAAGAAATGGGTCGGAATTGTTACGTGTTAGCAGAGCAGTGCCAATGGTGAGTCGGTGATGCTTATTGTTTTCAGTCAATGCATGCGGCACCCATTTATCCAATTTTCTCTCACTTTTCCAATCTTATGGAAATGATCCAAAGCTCTACACTGCTCTGGCTTGGATCCGACTCAATTTCAGCTGAGTCTATTCCAACGGTTGGCCAGTACTTGGTTCATCTTCAAGAGGCTCATCAACAGTTCTAAATTTTTTGAACCATTCTGTGCCATCTGGTCAGTGACCTAATCATCACCGAATGCTGTACAAATGTTACGAGCAGCCTCCATTGCTTTATGGCCAAGTTTAAATTCATGCAACAGGCAGGCTCGGATTATTGGTGATGTAGGTGCCATTTCAGGCGTTTTTTTCAAAATAAAATTTAATGTTTTCATTTAGACAAGTAAGTGCAAAAGAATGACCAATCATTTCTCTTTAATGTCTAAAAAATTTGCATTATTCAAATCATCCTACGAGAGGATTGACCATTCAAAAAGTAAGGGTGAAGAAACGAAAAAACTTTCCCCTGGGCCTGATAATTACTGAATTTAGCAAATTCAGATATAAAAATAACGAGTTAAGGTTATAACTTTGTTTTATAGATCATGATACCCTTATCACTGTATGTGTCGGTTGAAATTATTAAGTTGGGTCAAGTGTATTTAATCCACAACGATATCGAATTATATGATCCTACAAGCAACAAACGAGTCGAGTGCCGTGCACTTAATATTCCGGAGGAAATAGGCCAAATAGAATTTATTTTCTCTGATAAAACCGGCACCCTGACTGAAAACGAAATGATTTTTCGAAAATGTACCATCGGAGGAATTGATTATAATCATCATCGTCCCAGTATTTCTGAAAGTAAGCAGTGTCAAATCTCATGCATTATACTTTATTAATTAGAATAATTTAGTATTATCTTGCATCCAATTTTCCGGACTATAAATCACACTTTTATGTAAGTTACACTAGCGAAAATCCAAGGAAAAATCATGAAAAAACAATATGTAAGTCGCATTTGCAGTATGAGTTGCACTGTATGGCACAACAAATAAAATCCTCCTAGACCATTCTACAGTTTAATTACCAGAAATACAAATGGTTGATTACAATCTTTGGTAACGATTTATTGTGCGATTGCTGTGGGTCACATGAAATGATGCTATTGCATTGCATTGTTGTGTTTCATTCGAAAGCAGTAGATGTCGTGAAAAAATATCTCTGAAAATCAGGCCTTATTGGGAAGACTTACACTACTGCCCTTTCTGACGCTAATTACAGCTTTTCTGCTATCATTAGCGCATGCAAAACACGAAAGTTGGTAGTGCTGAATGGAAAATCCCAAGAAAAACTTAATTCCAAGTGGCCAGAAACAGCAAAATCCTCGAGTTTCCGCAAGCCAAACACCACAGGTCGTTCGAAAGAATCAAGCATTTATCCTGTGTGAAAATCCAGCAACACAAAGGGATCGCAAACATTGTAGGAACTTCACAGGAACCATAAATAACGAACAAAGAGTTGCAAGAGTCCTGTTAATAAGCTGCTGCCACGACACATTGCTGAAAGGAAGAGGAACTGGCGGAGGCTCTATGAGGATTACCTCTCAACGTTGGAAGTACCTTTTCACTTTGGATAAAGCCTACATCTACTTTGACAATTGCAAACAAAAGCCACATGATTTTCTACCATCTGTGTGGAGAGAAGTCTTATCAAAAGTGGTTCGAGGAATGGAAGGGAAGTTTTTCAAAAGGATTTATGGTGATGGCGGGATACTCATACGACAACAAGCTCACAATCAGACGAGTGGACAGGAAGGCTAAGGTTAACTCCATTTACTATCAGTAGCATGTTCACAGTCCAATTTTCCACAAGGAAATCCCTGCATTATATGGAGAGGACAAAAGTAAACTTTGGCTGCATCAAGACAAAGCCTCTAGCGATACATCTAACTCGATCGTTCAGTTTATGATGGAATTGGAAGATGATATCAGAATTCACGTTATGCTCTTTCATGACATCCCTGTCAAGTCACCAGATGCATGCCCATTGGATTTCTGTGGATTTGGATTATCGAAACAAGCCCTTGCTCGACACCGTCCAGAAGCCATTGAGATTCTCTGAAAAGCCTGTAAGGAGAAATGGAACAACGTAAGCCTCGCTGTTCTGCAGCATCTCTTCCACAGTGAAGATACGGTGCAGGGCATAGTCCACAACCAGGGTTACCAATGGAACATGATCATTGGTGGAGAAAAGGGTTTTCTTCCAAATCATTACAATAGATCATAATCAACCTTCTGTAATGTTGTAACAAATCGTGATTAATAGTGAATGATAAACTCCCTACAATTTTTTAGCTGCAACAGTTAGGGTTTTCTTAGTAGTGATTCAAAATGGTCTTCCAGTTGCGATGTTAGTCAGCACAGTAGTTTGGAGACTCTTTTTCTGCATGAAATCTGTAATTAATAAGTCTAAAAAGTAAGGCAAATTACTTATTCATTAACAAGAGCTGACGCAGTTATAAATGCAGAACCTGAACACGACCGCTCTTAATGATATCAGCCGAGGAAATTATGGGATGCTATTGTGCAATTTTACTAGTGTTGGCTACTGACTGATCTTTTTAAAGATATGTAGACAAAATCATTTGAATTTTCATTTAACTTTCATATACCGTATTTGCCCGAAAATAGGCCGCACTTTTTTTCCAAATTTTATGCTTCCAAAATTGAAGTGCGGCCTATAATCGTAGCCTAAGAAATTTGCATCCAGTTATAGGCCCTATTGAGACTGGAGTACAGCTCACCTTGTATATCGTTGATATTTGCCCAAACATCGAGAAGTAAATCAAGAATTAACAAATAATTAAAAATTTGCACTACTTTCAATGAAAAATTGAAAAAGAAAAATAAAATGAAAAAATAAAAATAAAAGTGACTGTTATTCTAAGAGACTTTCTCTACTCTTCACCTGTGTTTTTTTGTTCCACATCTGTCTCCATAAGACTTTCTCCACAATGGGCGACTTTTATTTTTATTAATTCACACTACTGTTTAATCGCCGTTTTTTTTTTTTTTATTATTTTTTATTTTTTACTAAAATCTTGACTTGAATTTTTAAAAAAATATCACTTGTAATATTGTATACAATAAATTATTTCGATTTTTAAAAAGCCCGATATAAACTACAATACGAAGTGGCAGCCATTTTTTCCCGTGAGTCTTTGAGCTATGAAACCAGCCAATGGTAGAGCAGTTTACATTTTTCTTTGGGTTAAATGGGCATAGAAGCTAATATACTATTGGTGGAATAAATTTTAGCGGGCGTTGCTTATTTGACGTAATTTTTCCCGCCCCTTTACTACACGTGCGTTTATTTGGTAAACAGAGTTGCCGGCATTAGTTTTTTTTTTAAGGGAATATCACTCAAAAAATTTTACATTATAGGAGATCATGTGGAAATAAAAGCATCGGCATTCAATATAGGAATGAGACGAAATTACACTGCAAATGTCAAACGAACAGTTATTAATTATGCAGAAGAAACGAGCAATAGAGAGGCTGCCAGGAAATACGGAATTGACGAAAAAAATGTACGTCGATGGAGATTAATGAAGACAAAACTACAATATGCATCTTCCTTAAGAAAATCTTTCAGAGGGCCTAAACATGGTTGATATCCTGAACTTGAAAATTTGGTTTTTAATTTTGTCCAGGAACAACGAAAAAATGGAGTTCCAATCAGTCGAGAAATTATTCAGTTAAAAGCATTAGAAGTTGCTTCGCATCTCCAGATTTCAAGGAGAGAATTTCGTGCAAGCATTGGCTGGTCTCGAAGATTTATGCGAAGACATAATCTTTCACTTAGACACAGAACAACACTAGCCCAAAAATTACCGTCAGATTTTGAGGAGAAACTTATTGCTTATCAAAGATTTGTTATTGGTCTCAGAAGAACTCATAATTATTTATTAGGTCAAATCGGAAATGCAGATGAAACCCCTGTTTTCTTTGATATGCCAAGCAAAACTACTGTAAATCAAAAGGGTGAAAAATCAGTTATTGTTAAAACGACTGGAAATGAAAAACTAGAATAACAGCAATGTTAGCTGTAACAGCTGATGGCAGGAAATTGCCTCCATATATTATTTTAAAACGAAAGACAATGCCTAAGGATCAGATTCCAAAAGGAATAATTTTAAGATGCCAAGCAAAGGGATGGATGACGAATGAATTAATGCTGGACTGGTTGTCAGTTGTTTGGAATAGAAAGCCTGGTGCTCTTCTCAGAAAACGAGCATTACTAACATTGGATGCCTTTAAAGGCCATCTGACCCCAGAGGTTAAAGAAAAAATTAGATCACTAAACTCATATCTTGTAGTAATTCCTGGGGGTATGACATCTCAACTGCAAGTGCTCGATATTTCAGTTAATAAGCCTTTCAAAGACCATTTAAGAAAGCAGTATTCAGATTGGCTATTGGCTGGAGATTATGCCCTCACACCAGGAGGAAAAATTAAGAAGCCATCTGTAACCCAGCTATGTCAATGGATTCTTGCAGCCTGGGATAACATAAAACCAGAATCAATTGTCAAAGGTTTTAAAAAATGTTGTTTGTCAAACATGATGGATGGGAGAGATGATGACATATTATGGGAAGACCAAGAAGAAAGGAACAATGAAGAAATTGAAAGTGATGAAAAGAGCAGCCAAAGTGAAAGTGAAGACACCTGCCAGAGTAGCACTAATGAAGAAAACAGTGAAGTAGAAAATGACTAATATGATTAATGCAACCATACTGTACTCTTATACTGTAACATTAAGTTTTTTTCTCTACCAATATCTTGTTACTGTTATTTAACTTTTTCTCATTTTTAATCGAAGTAAAAAAAAAAAATACTGATATTAAAATATTTCATACATATAAGATGTGTATTTTATTTTTTTCCTAAAAACTGCTTCCAAATTTCACCATGCGGCCTATATTCGGGGGCGGCCTATTTTCGGGCAAATACGGTATGAGTCACGTTCGCTGTATTAGTCACAAGACCCTGTAGGTGCCTAAATTTTAAGAAAAAAGTACAATTATAGTCTGGAAAATACGGTATGTGGAATAAGGATGGACCTACTTACTATGTCCACCTAACCATCTGTCTGCCTGTCTGTCCCTTTCATGTTTTTTAATTTTTACTCTAAGGTGTAAACTGCTCATTTATACAGTCGAGCCTTACTATAAGGATATGCTCGTGACCAGAAGAAAATATCCTTGTAAGTGGAGTATCCTTTCATCTGGGGTTACAAAGGATAAATAAAATATAAAAGGATTATACAACCTCTGACAGTTAAGTTCGGTGAATGACGTCACACCCTAATCTGTGCGAGCTTTACACGAGTAACAATGCATGTGAATACAAGCCCAGTCATTGTTTAAGCAAGTTCAGACAGGTCACGTTTGTGCGTGCAATGGTTTAGCAGATGCTCGTTTCTTCAGTTGAATGGATTAAAGAGGAACACTGCCGTAATCGTGCAACAGTTTCTGGCCAACAAAGGGGTCGTATCCATAGCTCATCCACCTTATTCACCAGACTTTTTCTTGTTCCCACGCCTGAAACGGGCCTTAAAGGGACACAGATTTGCGGACATTCCAGACATTCAAGCAAATGTGACACGTGAACTTAAAGCCATCCCTAAGGAGCTTCCAGGACTTATACACCCGATACCAAAAGTGTATTGCCTTCCAGGGTGATTATTTCGAAGGACAATAAAGTAAATGTGGCTCTATCCGTTTTGCATTTTGTTGTGTGAACTCATTCACCGAACTTAATTGTCAGAGGTTGTACACTCTATATCGGGTATCCTTACATCGAGGTTTGACTGTATTACAAAGACAAGCAAATATGGCAAGAAAGTCTCATGATACACCAACCTACATTGTCTTCCGAGTCGATTGGAACCAGTCAAGGTGCTGCAGCAAAACTACTTAGTGTCGAACATGAAACAAACAATAAGAAATGTGCTTGTAAAAGAAATAAAAAAAAAAGGCTGTGGCTAAGCTTACGGCTACCGTAAAGGCTTAACGGCTCACGACAGTAAGGAGTGGCATCATTTTTATGAGAAGTGAGGTCACAGTTGTTGCCGGGAGTTGGAAGGAAAAGAAACGGAAACATTTTTTGTAGGGGGGAGCAGGAGATATAAACCTTTATAACTCAAAACTGGCTCATCAGAAGCAAACAAATTATTTAAAAAAAATTGTCTTAATGTGAGGAGTCGAATTTATTGAGTTTGGTTCGCTGGTATGAACACTACAGCCATATCTTCATTTTTGGATACAATAATTAGTATCTCCAAACAGGGTTAACCAATTGTCATAAAAATATGTCAAGGCACAGTATAAAGTACTCTCAAATATTAATTTGGTTCTACTTTTTGCCGTTTCGGAGGAGATTGTTGCACAAAATTGATCACAAACGTATAGACGGATTTTTTTATTTTAAATTGCAATATGTTTTCTGGAATCATCAGTTTTAAGTCAATTTCAGAAAGAAAAAAAAATTGAGTTGGGGAAACGAACACATAGGCCTTCACTCTTAGTGAGTGGTAGGCCGACAAGGGGTGAAACAGACATGATAATAGTTTACAAAAACAAAGTAATATACAGTGTTATTATCACCCCCCTCCTTGTCCACCAACTAAGAAATTTGTACTACGATAATTTGTGTATTCAAATACTGAAAATTCAATACTATAAATCTTGGAAAAATTATGACTCCTTTATTTATTATTTATATAATTTAGCAAACAGAATGTGATTTCCGAAGTTGAAAAAAATGTTTTTTGTTGCCGTTCATTTATAAAACTCTCCAATTCTTGATACGACTTGAAACTTCTTACTATTGAACATATTTTTCCAGTTGAGAACATGTTCGTTCACCGCTACGGCCATCCTCAGTATGAAAAGTGCCGCGAAACAAATTCCGGGAATAACGTCTGACGTCACTCCTTACTGTCATGAGCTATTATACATTCACGGTAGCCGTGAACGTAGCCACTGCAAAAAAAAAAAAAAAAAAGGCGTACCAGCTGTCCCAAATTTCTATTGTGACGTTGAGTTTCCTGAGGAGTACAAGCAAAATTTGTCTTTCGTGGATGAAAATTTTATGTGCAAATTTAGGAAACTCTCACTACTCTCAGCCCTGCATGCTTCATTGGTCTCTTGTTTTCTACAATGTCCTCCTTCGGGGGCAAAATAATGTTACATACCCAACTTACTTGGTTGTTTCCCCCCGGCCGGTTACAGGAGGTTAATGGCCAGTACCTTCATTTGAAAAATTGAAGATTGAAAAATATGTCATTTGAAAAATTCACTTCTCGAGAAAGTGCATTTTGAAAAATTGAGTTCCAAAAAACTGATTTTGAAAAGTTGGTTTTTGAATAATTTGTCAGTTCCTGTTAGATTTGTATTATAGACGTTAGCTATTGGTTCACTTTAGATGAGACACTCTGTATACATTTGTAAAGGAGTGAAATTTCAGTATGCAGATTCCTCTAGGCAATATCTACATTACTGTGAAATTGGAGTCGGAATTATGAGGATAGCAGTCATGTGGTCTTAAAGGTAAACTCCACACCCAAAACAACTTTGTTTAAAATGAAAGATGAAAGTCTCAATAACAACGTAGCATGTATAAAAATTTTCAATTCATACTCAAAATTGATAAAATATATAAAACAGTTTCATTTTTTCCCTCCCCCTGTGATAGACCTGGTGCCATGGTTCGGCAACTGTTACGTCACAAGTTGCCAAGAAGTGCGAAGGAGTTTCGAATTCGTGACGTCACATGTTGGACGCTCTCGGTTAGTTGCAACACTCCATTGGACGCTATCGGAGTTTAGAGGGTGTTGTTAGTTGTCAGTTGGGCATCGCAATGGACTATGAATATGAAACAAGACCAGTGGTGACGACTGCGATTTTGATAACAATGACAGTGATATACAAGGGCTGTTAGAAAGAATTAAATGCTACTGCAACTTCTGCGATATACAGCCCTATGCATTGAACCGTGAAACGGGATCTTCTGCTTGCTGCGTCGGCGTGTGCACATTAGGGCGGCCTGTGCCTTATACAGCAGATAGGCTTACCTCCTCATTCCTTCGGCGTTTAACGAGTGTTGTTGTGGTCGTTGTTCTTGAAGAACGTCAGGCCCGTTTAGATTTGAAAGAGCAACTAGTTCCACCTTATACATGATCTAATTTCGGCGAATTTCTTGTTTGAATTGATACTGAACTTTAAACGGCGGATGCATAGACAAAGCAAGATGCTTCGAAATGAGTACACGATGCTGTTTGGAGTTGGATACCAGTTCCCTCGCTGTCAAACTAATCCAGTGTTTTTTAATCGATTCTGATTCTAGAAATCTATAAAACGTGAAATTTCTATCCGACTGTCTATTTACACATCCAAACAGAGAACAAATTGAAGGTATTCCCCACATAAAACAGGTTAGCAAAATATTACAATATGTTCTCGAGGTTCTCGAGGAAATGACAGCTTGTTCCGTCGTGTTCTGTGGAGAAGGAATGGAACTGATTTTTAAATTAAATTTAACAACAACAAAATACAAATGAAATTTTAAATATGTAAAACTGAAAAGATAATTTCATGTATAATTTTTTTCTGTTCTTTAACAATAAAAGACTTTTTCTTTCAAAAATCAAAAAAAAAGTCACTTTAAAATCAACAATACTAAACTTCTTTCTCCTATGATCAGAAAAGAAGCAACAGGACAAAATGCAACTTTGTCAGATTGGAGCAGTTTTGAAGTTGCCATCTTTTTGAGAAATTACTTTCGTTTTAGCTTTAAACGAGGGGAAATTTAAACAAAAAGTGAATTAATATACTGTTTAATGAACTTAACATTGTACGTACTGTGTAATTAATGTACTGTGATGTTTATTAAACCCTAATTTCGTTTGAACTCCGTCAGCCCAAAGTTCGTTTGACCTCCCCCCCTCCACCCCATCCTCTTGTATAATAAGATCTCACAAATTTAGGTGTTTTAGACAATTATTGTAGAATAAATACGATATGTTGAAACATTTGATTTTTACTACCTCACTAACTGTTGTCCGAAGGTTTCCACTTAACTCTTTTCGTCTTCGCTGCGCAAATCGATCAACTTTCTGGATCGCGAGGAAAACGTTTCATTATAAAACCATCTTCAGAGTGATTAGAACACACTACTGCAGCACAGGAAGGCATTTTTGGTCACTAAACTCTTTTAAAATCTTTTAAAACAAAAAAAACCATCTTATCTCCACACAGCGCTATAATAATTTGGACACGACATGGTGGAAAATAGCACGTGACAATGAACAACCAATAGAAAACTATCCCGCATATGGCCACACTCTGGTTATAAAGATGTCCCATGATTTTGATTTTGAGCTGTTTTGTGACTCTTTGTGTTGGTCGTGTTACAATTCTTGATATTAAAACTGAAGAAAGCTGCGGCTGTCGAAGGAGGCTTTTGGTGAACTAGCTTTAAGCCAAACTTAAGCATTTGAGTGGTTTAAGCATTTCAAAGATGGTCGAGATTCTGTGGAAGACGACAAGGATTCTGGTTGACTGTCAGCAAACACAACTCTGCAAACAATCACGAAAGTGCGTGACGTTATCCGAGAGGACCGAAGTCAGACCATCCATGATGTTTGTGATCACCTTGGACTGTCATATGGGATTTGAGGGAAAATGTGAGGTGAAAAAGGCCAGAGATGTAGAAGAAGAAAGACTGGCTGCTCCATCACGACAATGCTCTGGTGCACACATCGCTCTCTGTGAAGGACTTTGTCAACAAAAACAACATGACATCTGTCCCCTGGCACCCTGCGATTTCTACTGCTTCCGAAAATTGAAAGGGCAGTGATTTGACTCCTTTGAAGTGATCCAAGTAGAACCTCGGAACTTCCAGGAGTGCTTCCAAAAAATTCTGTAATTATAGAGGTACACTACATACGTTTTTAATTACTAGTAAGTGGTTAAGCGCGAGTCTTCTGTTATTAACATTTTCAAATGGCAACTTATGGCAAATGATATACCATTTGATCGGAAGTGATGATGATAAATGAAAGAAGGCAGAATTGTGTGTGGGGGGGGGGGGGTTAAAAAAATAGCATAAAAAAGGGGTAAAAATAAATGAACTCAAGGCTGTCTCTACTTTCCTATACTCTCCTCGGAAGTTTAATTTCTTGTTGTTGCTTTTTTTTTTCAAAGACATTTGAATTAATTTTGAAATGTAATTTAAATTTACTTTCAGGTGCTAGTGCGGACATGTATAGTCGTCGAGGAATATACGATCCAGCTGGTTTTGTAAGAAATACTTAAATAAATATTTCTTTTTGAATATTTAAATTTTGGCGCCCAAATGAAAAATTTGCATAATTGATTTGATGTTTTCAGGACAATTCAGATTTCATTGTGAACACTCGTCTTCAAGACGAATTGTCTCACATGGATTTACAGTTGATGATATGCCAGGGGAATTCACAAGTATATCTGTCACGCCAGAGCCAAAGGATACAAGATTTCTTCTTGTTGTTATCAGTGTGCAACACTGTTGTCGTTTCAAAGCATCCTCATTGTGATAAAGTAAGCGTCACTATAATAAAATCGAATATCCTTGAATGTAAGCAGCACTTTGTTCGTCGATTCATGTTTCTAGATTTTAAAGCTACTTTGATTTTGGTCTTTTATTGAATAAGAACTTTGTCACTATTTATCGAGCTTCTTAAATTCTGAAAGCTCACAAAGGATTGAAATTTATTTCAAAATTTAGCTTTTTACAAGTTTTGGAAGATTTCATATTCTCATAACATATTCTCGCATATTCTCATTTCATTTCATACTCTACAGTTAGGGAGATTTCAAGAATGGTTTTCTCTTAACAAAATTTTTCTTGCTGACGACTGGTTCTTGTCGAGACTGACAAATGCAGTGCAGCCCACACATTGCAGGATCTTTCCGGATGTGATGTCACTTGTTGCTACTTCTCAAATGATGATCCTCTCTTTCTGTAGTGTGCCTGGGACTTTTACACTTTATGATACACACCCTGCTTTTTCTTCAACCAGCCCTATTTGAAATACACTGTCATATCAATGAATTTTGACCAGCACCCCTTCAAGGCACATGCATGGTTCGCCCCAACAATGCTTACACATTGCAAAATTTGCATAACAGGCTGAGAAAGCTTTAAAGCTGGTGCATCAAACGGCAGGTGCACGAGCCTCAAGATGGGTAAATGTCCGGATTTAATGGACATTCAAAAAGGGATGATAATAGGCTATCACAGCAAGGGTGGCACCATCTCCAAAGCAGTGCGATTTGTGAACTGTTTACGGTCCGCTGTGTACAAAAAGTGGACAGCAGGGACAGAAATCGCGTCCCAATGCCATCACTGTAAAGGATCACGAGCCATCGACCGACGGGGTGAGTGACGCCTACGACGACTCGTAAAAGGTGACAGGAGAGCCATAGTCCATCGACTGACCACCAGATTCAACAGTGGTGCCTACAGACGTGTATCCGACATTACCGTTGAATGCACCCTGCTACGGATGGGCCTGAACAGTCGACACATGGTTGCTGCACCCATGTTGACCAGGGGTCATCGTCAATGACGCCTGGACTTTGCACGTGAGCACCGCCATTGGACCACAGACGAGTAGGCTAAAGTTGCCTTCTCTGACGAGTCAAAGTTTTGCTCCATAAGATGGACGGGCGATGGCAAGTGCGTTGTGAACGCCATGAAAAGAGATCACAGGAGGCTATTGCGGGCCGAAAACAGGCTGGTGGGGGTTGTATGCATGTGTGGGGGATCTTCTGTTGGGAGCAGTTAAGTCCACTGATTCATCTAGAGGGCAATTTGAATGTCTGTAGCTATCTGTCAATCGTAGCGTAACAGGTGCACCCGTACATGCTCAGAACGTTCCACCAATGTGATGGTGTGTTCCAGCAGGACAATGCACCCTGCCACAAGGCACGTCTCCTTCTGGATTAGTTCGAGGAACACTCTACTGACTTTCGAGTGCTCCCTTGGCCCACTAATTCACCGGACATCAATCCAATCGAACATCTGCGGGAGCACCTTGATCGCCATGTACGGAGCTGGACCCTCCACCTATGACTCTCGAAGCTCTGTTTTAAGCGGAATGGACTGCCATACCATCGGACACATATCGCACACTTCTTGCATCCATGCCACGACGCCTAGCAGCAGTTATAGTGGTGAAGGGTGGCTACTCCCCATTACTAAGCGGGTGGTCTTAATTCAGTGATATGACAGTGTATATGCACCCACAACAGAAAAGAGAAAATTGTAGTACTGTGTATCGTATACAACTGATTCCGTAATGTGGCTTGTCGAGCCAGGGAGTTATTCTGTACCCTGCGTGACCAAAAAAGTCCTCTGAAGAGATGTTCAGTCATGCAGTCTCAATAGATGCCCATAATTGCATTCGATAGGCTTCACATCTGGCGATCTAGATGGCAATCCATTCCTTGGAATTATTCAGAATGCTCCTCAAACCAATTACGAGTAATGTTGGCCCGGCGACATGATACGTTGTCCTCCTGGAACATCCCATCATTGCTAGGATACATGAAGGCCATGAAGGGCTGTTAATGGTCACCAAGCAGCTGGACATAAAGATTCCCAGTCAGTGGTATATCTAATTTCATCTGGACCCAAACCCTGCCTTGTAAACATGCCCCATACCAGAATGGAGCTACCACAAGCTTACACAGTGCCTTCCTGATAACTTGGGTCCATGGCCTCAGGGAGACTGTGCCACACCGAAACACTATCATCAGCTTGCACCTACTAGAATTGTGACTCATCGTGACCAAACTACGGACTTGCAGTCCTCTAAGGTCCAATGAATTCGTTCACGAGCCCAGTCGAGACGTACCTCATAGACACGTTTCTAGTAGACCTTTATTGAATGTGGCTGTTAACCAAATGTAGTGACTTGTTTTGGTAACAAATCAGTCTTGGTAGGCATCTGTGCTGTCCATAGTGGTAGGTAATTCCTGAAATGAGGTACTCTCTGTACATCCTTGACAAGGAATATCGAATGCTTGCTCCACTTCAGAAATGGAATGCCCCATGCATGTAGCTCCAGCTTTCAAACTCTGATAATTCTTGTCATGTAGCCATAATCACATTGCAAGACGTTTCAGGCGCTGCTAATGTCAAACTGATAGCACTCTGCCTATTTATACCATCTTTTACATGATGCTAGTGACGCCTGTAAATTTGTATATTATTCTACAGGATGATTGGAAAGTCCCCGAACTCCAAGTTTAAAACTTACGAGGCTCATCCAGAAATTAAAGATACATAGGGTATAGCCAGATGGTAAATTGCGCTACGATAATTTCCACAGGGTTAACTTTCACTTTCCCTCGTTAGCTTGCTTTGCTAATTCAGTGGTGGCGCCACATCGCGCCATGTTTGAGAAACAGTTGCTTGATATGGCGGTGCCCGTTCAAAATCCCGCTAAATGTGAAGTCCGATCTGTTATTTGATTTCTTAACGCCAGACATAAGTCTCCAGCTGAAATCCACAGACAAATTGTTGCTGTGTAAGGAGGAGGATGTTAACAAATGGGGTCTGCCTCCTCCATGAGAATGCTCGACCCCATACAGCACGTGTCACCACAGAATTGCTGAAAAGCTTCAAGTGGGAAGTCCTGGAGCATCCACCGTATACTTGTAGTCCGGACCTCGCATCAAGCAATTTCCACCTGTTTCTTCACCTGAAGAAGCATCTTGCTGGGAAACAGTTCAATGATGATGACGACGTGAAGCATTAAGTCAACACTTGGTTCAAAAGACAGGCGGCATTCTTATATGGCACCAGAATACAAAAGCTTGTCCCCAGGCTCAATAAGTGCTTGGATAATGGTGGCAACTACATTAAAAAATGAACTTGGATAAAAGTACTTGATAGTAATGAAGGTGTGTTATAAAAAAATTTTTTGGCCATGTCATGACATTTGTATCTTTACTTTCTGGATGTGCCTAGTATTTACTGCAAAACCATAAAAGATATCCGAGTCGTCACCACAGCCCGTCAGGCACTTTTAGGCTTATCATACATAATGCCTGCCTCATGAAACCAGTATACAAGATCATACAAGTCGTTTTCCCTGGCACAGTATAGGAGCATCAGGAAACTTCCTTTGAAAGTGCTGAATGCAAAGTTGGTATGATTTTTCCGCAAAATAAGCTTCTAAGAATGTGACTCTGTTCTTGCGTGAGAACTATTACCGACTCAACGTCACTGTTCCCTTGTGCCTGCGCAAGCGTCGTGTCACGTGGTGCTCTCACGTTGCGCAGCATGTTCCTAAGATCACACACAGTTACTAAAAGCAGCAATACTCGGATATCTTCTATGGTTTTAAACTTGAAGTTTGGGGACTTTCGAATCACTCTGTACTATGAGTTTTGGTACTTCAGTGTATAAAACTTACTTAGCTCACGTTTTCTGATAAAAAGATTTACAAGTGGTAACATTGAATTGGGATTGGTGTAAAAATATTATTGTAATATAATGAAATATTAAAAATTGATTAGGTTTTGTTTGTTTGTTGTTTTTTGTTTTAAAGCATTCTTCTTCCTGTCCTTTTCCCATCCAGTGTAATTAGAACGTGCATGGTCTGAATGTTATAATGAAGAAGATACCTTTTTTTGTTTGTTTCTTTTAACCGTAGATGAATTCTAGTGGACTCTATTTAAATTCTGCAAACAATCCCGTGCATGAGGATTCTCCTGATCTGCGAGCCACGTTGAAAAACAGTGCATCTCAGACTAAAAATTTACTCACACCTAATGCCTCCCCTTCTTTGTCATGTAATTCTACACCCATAAAGAAACGTAGGCTGTTAACCTTGCCTTTATTTGGCAACGGAAAACCTGCTTCTCCAGCACCATCCCCAAGCGATCTAAGGCCTATTTACGAAGCCGAATCCCCAGACGAGCTTGCTTTAGTTACTGCTGCTTATAGATATAATTGTCGTTTGCTCAAACGCATGGCTGATAGTATCACTTTAGCGTTACCTGGTAAGTCCTTTTCTTAAAGTATTTGCTTTTGTTGGTTTATTACCTGTTCTGAGTTTAATATTTTTGATTGAAATGTGTATTTTTTTTTTCTTGAAATTTAAAGGTGAAGGACTGATAGAATTTCAACTCCTCCATCTTTTACCGTTCGATCCACAACGAAAACGAATGTCGATAATTCTTCAACACCCTTTTACCAAGCAAAAGATATTGTACTGTAAAGGAGCGGATTCTTCTATGTTTACATCACTTGCGGAACCTCAAGATGATGGTAGCAAATTCTTTTTTCTTGTTGTTTTCTTATCAGATTTTTATGAAAAAATTATCATGTCCTCTTCAAATTGTTTTTGTTAAAAATGATTAGAATGTAGAATTGTTTTCCTGTTGTATAGTTTAGGCATCTTTTGCAAAAATAGCTCAAATATATCTAACGATAATCGTCTGAGGAAGCAATTCCAGCTACAAAGAAAGCAAAAAAGCCAGGGATAAATAAATAAACCATTAAGGAATGACATAACCAAGTACCAAAAGGTTAAACTAAACGATTCACGGAACCATATTTTTAAACCGCCCACTGTTAACATTGTAAGTTTCTAATGGACCATAAAGATACCATTAAACCACGTACCTTGAACCAATTTCGACTATCACTAATAAATTATATTCATGCATGACACATCATTCCAAGTTGTTTGATATATTACATGCCATACTTTAGCATTGAAAGTTCCAGTGAACCACAATGGTTCCACAAAACCAGGTTCCTTGGAAACAATTTCGACTATCATTAATTTTACGACATATTCCTTCATGACACATCATTCCAAGTCGTTTGTTATATTACATGCTATATTTTAGCATTGAAAGTTCCAATGAACCATAATGGTTCCACTAAACCAGGTTCCTTTAAACCAATTTTGACTACCAATAATTTTACGTTATATTCATTCATGACACATCATTTCAAGTTGTTTGATATATTACATGTCATATTTTAGCATTGAAAATTTTTGAGGGTATCACAAGGGTACCATTAAAGCACGTGCCATTGTTTTGATTAGAACCATTTTCAAAATGTTTCATTCCCGGGACCATATTTATCAATTGGCGAAAATAGTAATTTATATCCACTTCTATCTCGTCGTTAGGATTTGTTTGATATATTACTTAATATACAGGGTGATTATAATTAAAGTTTAAGTTTCAAAACGCTATAAAAATAGAGCCACTTAGTAGAATGATGTCCAATTGGAACGGAATGTTTTTGAAGAAGGGGGAAAGCTTATGGCATAAGAAAAAAAGTAGGTCCAAATTTTAGCAACAGATGGTGCTGTAAGCATCAGAATTTCGACTACAAATGACAAATGAATCATAAAACAAAGGCTAAGGTGTAAGTTACACGTTAAACCAACTGTACTGTTCAGTGTGCAAAACATCCATCAAATCGGTTTTTTAAATTGCGGGAGACTGGTGCAAAACATGTTCAATATGCTGTCCAGAGTTCTGTGCAACAAGTTGAAATCGAGAAACAGCATGTTCCACAACTGATTGAAGTGTCTCCGGTGTCACGTTCAGAATGTGTTGCGCAATGCGTGCCTTCAATTCTGCTAAGTTTGCAATCGGAGCACTGAACACAACATCTTTCTAATAATCCCACAGCCAGAAGTCACACAGATTAAGATCAGGTGATCGGGACGGCCAGGCTGTAGGGAAATGACGCCTAATAATTCTAGCATTTCCGAAATGCCGCCTCAGCAGCTGCTTCACTGGATTTGCAGTGTGCGGAGGAAGGAACGCATGACAGGTATTTTCATTTACATATTCTGACGCTTACGGCGCCATCTGTTGCTAAAATTTGGACCTACTTTTTTTTCTTATGCCATAAGCTTTCCTCCTTCAATAACATTCCGTTCCAATTGGACGTCATTCTACTAAGTGGTTCTTTTTTTATAGTGTTTTGAAACTTAAACTTTAATTATAATCACCCTGTATCTCTCCATTGAAAATTGCTAGATAGGGTCGTGAAGGTACCATTTGTGTATGTGTTATTGAACCGATTTAGATAATATTTGTGATTGGTTCGTGCCATGTACCATATTCATCGACTGACGAAAATAGTAATGAATAACCGCATCTATCTCGTCATTACGATTTGTTTAATATATTGCTTAATATATCTTTCCATTGAAAATTGCTAGGTGGGAAAATAGAGGTACCACTTGTGCACGTGCCAATGAACCGATTTAGATAATATTTGTGATTGGTTCGTCCCAAGAACCATATTCATTGACTGACAAAAACAGATTTTGAAAATCTTTCATAGCCTTGCAGGAGTTAGAGTTACAGACATGTTACCCCACACTGATAGCATAAAGCACCTTTCGGTACGTAATAATAAACTGTACAAGAAGGTGCTACCCAAAATTGTTTTATTCTGACTGAACCGTCTCAGCTGTAATTGTGCCAGATGGTGTCATCCTTTGTCCACGTGATTTTGAGTTTGAGCCATTTTTGTCACTCTTTGTGTTTATATGATTCTTGATATTAAAGCTGAAGAAAACTACGCCTGAAACCCACAGACTGTTGAAGGAGGCTTTTGGTGAACAAGCTTTAGGCTAAACCCAAATAAATTCGAGTGGTTCAAAGATGGTCAGGAGTCTGTGGAACACGACAAGCATTCTGGTCGACCGTCAACAAGCACACTCTGGAAACGATCACAGAAGTGCATGACGTGATCCGAGAGGACTGAAGTCAGACCATCCACGATGTTTATGATCGCCTTGGACTGTTGTACAGGTTGTTTTGAAACGATGGAGGGAAAATGTGAGGCGCAAAAGGCCAGGGATGTGGAAGAAGAAAGACTGGCTGATCCATCACAACAATGCTCCGGTCCACACATAGTGGAGGGACTTCCTCAACAAAAACAGCATGACTGCTGTCCCCTGGCACCCTGCAATTTCTCCCGCTTCCGAAAATTGAAGTTGAGGTTATAAGGGTGGCGATTTGACTGCATTGAAGTGATCCAAGCGGAATCACATCAGGTGTTAAACATTCTCCAACCTGGGAACTTCCAGGAGTGCTTCTGGAAGTGAGAACATCACTGGAAGCAGTGTATAGATGCCCACAGAGACTACTTTGAAGGTTTTGGTGAAAATTAAAAGATTGGGTAAGTTCCGTATTTTATATAGAGGTACATTTCGGGAAATTTTGAGTAGCACCACGTATCATATACGTGCTCGTTGTTGATTGACCTAAGAATTTTAAGGAATT